>JAQFYB010000979.1:0-39454 GCA_034694085.1 Pogonognathellus longicornis
TAATGAATGAAACTGGGTAGAAAAATGCACACTCGTATCAGTAAACTACTCCTATAACTTTTACTTCCACATAATATAACATCATGTTCGCCGAATGTATAACGCAAATACTGTGTACTACAATACAATAAAAATATTTACACTAACACAGCACGCATGTAGGTAGCTGTAAATCTGCAAATATCTGTAGTACTCTACTAAGTACCTACACTTTATACACATACACATAAGTTTTATAAGCTAGCGGATGCGTTTTTCTTAACTAAAAATAAAAATATACAATTTAAAAAGCTACCCAATAGTTCCTTACTGTTTAGATTACAGATAGCACATTTTTGTCAAAAAACTTCCTAATAATTCCGCCCACTATTAATAACAACTTAGTTACCTACTCTAATCTATTATACACTACATTTAGTTAAACCACAGCAATTATATCTACAATTTTGTTCTTTGTAACGCAACATGACATTGCATTTTCATTTCAGCTGCTTTCATTGTTGTTATTCACTTAGGACTTTCGTTGCATCCGGATCTTTATGCTCATCATGCAAATTAATAAAACTAAACGTTTGTGCTATACGTGTATGTATGCCTAAAGTATACGCATATACACATACACCGGTTTTAGCAAGGTGTATTTATATTCCACTTTAATGGATTATGATTTGGTTTGAGTGTGCTCTTGAATAATGGTAATAGATAATAGAGCAATAAAAATAAATTTGCTGTAGGTAAGAATAAGAATGAAAAACAGGCTCGGCAGAATAGAAGTGAGTGAGTTGTATGAGTGGTATTCTACCACAGTGTGTTATTAGCATTAGTTATCAAGTAATCCCAATGGTAATGCCGTGTATACAAGTTGTAGTTGCCCCGATAGCATTAAAATTATCTAAACGAACAAACGTGTGCTATATGTATAATATTATCCCATTTTTCAAAAAGATTGCGCCTTGCATACACACAAGCACAAACGCTAAAGCGATTTCCGCTATCTCTCATATTTCATATCATATCTGCCGGCTAATCTCCTCTTGCACTAATAATAATATAAAGACGTACACACATTGTTACTCTCCGCTTTACTCAACTCATATACATACCACACTCAGAGTCAGTACCTACACACATTAGTACAACAAATTTATCTCTGTACATTTTTAACTTATGGATCTAGCTAATATCCTATTCTATTATGATTAGTATGACTGAGTCTTCCTATATCAACGGTATATTTAATCAAAACACAAAATCCTAACTAAAGTATACCTACAATTAGTACAATACTAAAGTAGTATTCAAAAAGTGAATAGAACACCCATAATACGTATAATAAAAGACTGCGTACGCCTTGTATTTATGTAGCATCATAAAAATATACAAATTTCTGATGGTTGAGACTGATAGGACACGGAGGAAAGTTGATTTCCCCTTTAATTACTGTAATACTTACTTACGCAGCCGAGTTTAGAGATCGCCTTAGCACTTACACTACACTTGAATGTGGTGTACACTGCTACGAGCTAATATATTATTATTATTAAAGTGTAATGAACTGTGTGTCTTTTCTTCCTCTTATATACCTAATGACAATGCAACCGGCACAATATTAACTACATGTTGCACATACAAATAACTTTTCTTTCTTTTTATATAGTTTAGTACTACAGCCATTTTCATTACTACAATACGACATTAACTCCAGTACAAAGCATAATGTATCAAAGTACCTATATATAAGTTGAAACATGTAATAATAAAATATTTGTAAACTTCAACACACTAGACCACATAATTATAACACTACATTGTTCACATTATTATAATTATGATGATTATTACATCTGAAGCTATTGTTACGTTATGTTTGACGATAAATGGTGACGAGGATTGGGATTTTATGACTTACACAACAAAGAGTATTATGTCTGACTTTTGAAAGTGTCCCTGTATTATAATAGCTCCATATCTATCTGTACATAATTATAACTATGTAATATCTGTTTATAAAATCAGATAAGGCCTATGATATCAATTCAAGCATAATAAGTGGAAATGCTTAAAAGTATTTTTGCAATGCTCATTTTTCGTTGAATCTACTACGTAGATACCTACACCTATTTATAACTATCAACATATAGATACCTAAAGCCTATGCACAACATATAGGTACATTTGTTTGAAAATTAAAATGCAAAAGTTAGACTGAAGTAGTAATGAAGGACCACCTGAAGGAAAATGTAAATATTTTGACTGCGGGATGTGGCCGGGAAGAATTTACATGACGAAGGGAAAATGAAGATAGATGACATGCCAATTTTGATTTACATGGTTTGGCACAGGAGTGTGGAAGGAGGCTACATGTTGGACGCTGTGTCCCACACACAAACTCACTCACATCATGATTTGCGTCGTCATTGTTTTAAGGCTTAGCGTAGGTAAGTAATGCCATAGCACTTTGTTACTTTGTAACTGAAGAGTGTTATTTATTTGTGTTAAGGGTAAGTCTGTGGCGATGAGTTATATGCCTTGTGCTCTCCTACCTTAATTTCATATCAAAAATATATCCGTCTTTTGACATGTGTATCATCATCTAGAACGAAATCCTTTCACAATTTGTAACCTGTTGCATCGGATCACGTAGGGAACTTCATTGTTTTGTATTTTATACATAAGCTCAGCGTTTAAGACGATTCGCAGTTTATTACTTTTTGAGGGCAATTCTATCAACCTGTCCTGTTTCTAATAGGTACATGCACCTTTTCTATTACGTTTCTTACATGCAACAAGTGGTAGCTTCATCATCTGCCCCAATCCCTATTGTATATGAATATTATTACTCTTTCACTCACTCACTGTTATTACCAAGTATTAGCATTCGCACGTTCATTGCACATTCTGTAATGAAATACAAGTTCTGAACTCTTTATGCATATTGGGAGTGTTTTTCGTGGGAGGAGAACTGAATTCAAATGGAATGGATTAAACTTCATTAGAATACTGCAATAGAAGGTGAAGGCAAATTGTTCTTGGTCATTTGCTCCGTCTCTGCTTACATTTTTATTATTCCATGTGCACAAATTATACTTATTTACAGTTTCACTGAATAACTTGTAAACATAAGTTAAAGCATTGCATTGTTGTGCCAAGCATTGGACTTCCTATATTAGTAAAGAAAATTACTTTCTATGTAGGGAACATAATACGTGTTAGTTTGATTGTCAGTTCAGGCTTTAGAGAATAAGCTTATCATTTGGACAATATAAGAAATCGATAGATTTTACAAGAATACTGTTATTCACATAAATATGTAGAAATAGACATTCCATTCCTTATTTTGAGTATTTCTTATTGCAAACTGAAATTATTCTGTAAAGCTAAACACGATAGAATAATATGCATTGTCAATAAACAAACCTACACATAAGAAGGTCATTGTGTTTTTGTCTGACATCTTATGTCAAAGTTGTACTACGCAATTTGTTGGCAAATGTTTACATTTTGCTTTTTCTACATTCACTGCAATTGCAACCCACGCCACGACTGATTTTCATTTTAAAACTAATTTTCACTAGAATCTTTTGCAGTCTGTATTATAGTGGATAGAAATGTTAAAAACTGACTTTTACACATTCATTCTCCATTATTCATTCACACACACTAGAGTTTATTACACACTGCGCAATGTCTCACAGCATCAACTTTCTGTACCTGCTGTGTACGTATGTCTACGTAGTATCCCTATGCACAGTACCTTACAGGTAACATGAATAAAGTTTGAAATATTTCAGTTTCTAAAAAGACTCAAAAGAAAAAAGTGTACTATTGACACAAACTTTGGCTTCCTGAGGGCTTTGTCGTGAAGATGAAGATAATAATATGAGGATGTTGAGCTGAGCTGTTGGCATTTGAGTATCAAAGGGCAAACAAATATCTTAATTCATTGAGCATTAAGAACATGATATTATGGATAGGAAACATTTGAGTACACATACAAATTAGAGTCGTGCATCCCACTACTACCATTAAACAATGGCAATTGACTTTATGTTTACTACCACACACATTCACTAAATATAAATAGGATGTATGTATGATGTATAATACACTTCTCTATATTCCTTATACACACAAAACAAGCTCTGAACCAGTCCAACTGAAATTAAAATCTCTAGTAAAGCCACAGAACATCCTAATAAATATATTTAAGTCATAAAGCTATGCAAATAGCAGTAGGATGTTTATGCTTATAGAGTGTGTAGTATGGCAATCACGACATATCACCTCTTTACATGAAGATAAGTGCTTTAGACAACTACAAAGCACACAAGACGAGAAGACACACAGACAGACTCAAGAAGAGACATCTTGAACGGAGAAGATGCCATGGCATGGCATGCCAAGCAAGGAGCATCAGAGTAGTCTTTAATAGCAAAGAAACCGGTCTTTTTGCATTCGTGCCTGTTTGTTCAGCTCTGAGTTCAGCGGACACTTGCCAAGACGGGCAAACCAAGAAAATCTGTAGCTGTGAAGAATTTCGCCATTTTTGGATGCACCTTGTGTTTGGTGTGTTGTCTGTCTATTTCTCCCTGTACTCCTTGTATTGTATTAGATACTAGCACTTGTATCTTTTCCTTTTAATAAAATCCTATAAGAGATTAGTCATGGATGAGCACACGGCGGTTTGCACTGTACAAAATAGCAGTACATTGTGTATGAGAAGAAGGTGCACAACCATTTCTACTACCACAACAGATACAGGTGGAACTTAACAAAAAGGCAAGTTAGTCAATTCCGCAGATTCTACAATGCAGTCTTTATATTATTATTGTTATTATTCTCATAGCTTAGAACTTAACATTAGATGCTTTGTATACTTTATACTTAGGTTGTAATAATATGTGCGAATATTCTGACTAAGTGTAGACTGTCTGATATTACATGCATGGGTTAGCATGAATCTCGTGTATGTATGTATCTAGGATTGTACATGATCAGTTAGTTAGGAGGGAAGGTGGTTACTTGTGTTTTGCATGTAGTAGAAGATTGGGAGATAATTGTAGAGATGGGTAAACAGAAGATAGGCCGGGATGAGTGGAAGACTGGGACGGAGGAACAGGACAAATGAAACTGAACCTGATGGGCAACCTACAGCCTTCACAAACTTCACATATTGGAAATAAGGGTCGGCCGGTTTTTCGTTACATACAACAATGCGATGATAGTTGGACGTTAGATGTTGCGTTACATTAGCGATATTATACGTTGCATAGTTGAATGTTTATGTGCAATCGTCATTTTTTCAGCGACCGGACATTGTCCCTCTGATTGCCTTCTATTGTAAATGTAAATGGCTCTAATGCTCACTCACTTTAACTTATTACTCCACTTGCACTACCGTAGTCTGCGTGTGAGTAATCTCTTGCAAACAAGTAGGAAGCAAATCATATACTGTAATACAGTGCATATTACGGAATACAGACAAATACAGATTGCATAGCTTAGAAATGGACCGATGGTGATAGTGATGATGATGAAGATGATGATGACGATAATAATAATAATGATATGTACGCGAGGGATTCTACACTCAAGGAATTTCATATGATTGCTTTAATAAAAATTCAACTCGTCCGTCTATAGTTGATTTGATCAGATCTGTTTGATCATATATTGGATGGGCGCACACAGGTTTCTCAGCCTTTTCCATCGGATCAAGAATTCTTATTGATTTTTGATATTATTTCTTGTAAATTGTGGTACTGTGTGGCCTGATATGGCATTCGATAAGGATTACGTGGGATTTACATGGTTTACATATCTGACAGCTGTCTTGAAGCGTGTAGTAGTGCTGAAAAATCAAAATTTCGTATAAGGACGGGATGTCTATTAATTTCTAGTGTACTGTCAGTGCGTATTAGAATGATATATGTGTACGGTACTCTATAGTGGAATTTTAATATGTTTAGAAGGATTACGTAGTTTAGTTGTTCCTAGCTCTCTCTCTCTCTCTCACGTTGCATTTTACATGGGACTCTTCTCTGGATATTATTGATGAGCAAACAAACAGGATTAGCAAATCAATTGCAATATTACATTGATTCTAACAACGAGCTCTACAATGTTATGTAGTAAATAATGATGGAATTACTGAATTTTTTCAAAACAGAAAAATCGTTACTCATGTTTCTGCCAGTCAATCCTTTCACACATTGTACACAGTCATTCACAGTGTGGCATTGCTTTGGCTTTTCAGTACTACAATACACAATACTCTATCTGATCGCATCAGACACTCCAACTTTTTCTTTTAGTAATGGAATGAATTGTGTCTGTTTAGTAAAAATGTGGTTTGGAGTAACTAGAATCAAATTGGTGGTTAAGCACATGTAAGAATTTCATTTTCAACTATTCCAACTGTGTGTTATGTGAGCTTGTTACCGTTACACTGCAGCACACAGCATGGGGAATGTTGTTTACGAGTTTTTCATTTAGAAAAGGAATTCGTCAACACATTATTATCAACACACATCCAAGTCTTTGAGAGATTATGGAAAATTTCTTGGCAGTTATCCCTTGTCATTCGGAGTGGTTACTTTAGCAGGAATTTTAATGAGAATGAGTTAGCGCAGATTATCTTGAGTTTTAAAAATGTAGATGTACTTTTCAATAACAAAAGGTTGCTGTAGTAGTAGACACTCACACGCTTCTTAGGGTGGTAAATTAAATTGTTAAGGAATTCTTATTTAGAAATTTTAATGTTAATACCCTACATATGCACAAATGAATAAGATTTTGAGATTCGTTCCGCTTTAAGTCCCTTTCTATGTATTGTACTAATAAATTGATGTTGTTGTGATGGAATTAGAATAAACAGATTAAATTACAAGTAGTTGCATGTAAATGAAGCGACATACACAGGCGATATAATATACCTATAACATAATGTTGTATCTATTACATTTACAAAGCAAAGAATAAAATATGATTACTACATTATGAGTAAGTGGTTTAAAGAGCTTAGTAGTGTATAAACTGCAGTGGCAACAAGAGGGAAACTCATTTCATGAAGTGCATTTTCATTTCTGGATTATTGCTGGCAATTCTTTATTGTAGCTGTGAGTTAGTTGTTTCCTTATGTGTTTGTGCTACAAATATTATTATTTTATCTGATCTCAATATTTAAAGCTAAGTCTTTCAGTAGAATTCAAGTCTTTTTGCTCAGAGTGAGTTAAATCTATATACAATCTACAAACTGCATACACGGAAAACCCTAATAGCCTATTATAATACATTTTTGCTGTGTATAAAGTAAATCTAACTCGCCATCGTTTTCCTAATCTTGTTTTAAAAGCAGTGTAGCTTGTATTTTCTAATGCGGAATACATAGGATTATTTACATATACTTGTACTAGTTACTATTAGTATTTATTAAATGTGTACTTGTAATGTAGCAACAGATAACAACTAAATGTAAGCTACATGATAAGTGTGAAATGTACACATGTACGCAAACAAATAGCTACAATCGTAAACAGCAAACTATTTAAAAAATTAAATTCTACTTGCAAGGGATACGATCGCATTCAATGTTTCACTACTTCATTATTAACCTTTTAAAACCACGGCTACTTCATGTATTTCTTGTTGTAAAGGATATTATGCAGAATTAAAATTGGAACTAGAGTTGAATAGCTGTAGCTCACTCACTTAGAGTTAGAGCAGTTTACACACACAAAAGAGTAAAATACTTTTTCATTCGTTTGCTACGCTAGCCTCATTTTTACTCCTTATCTTTTACGAGAACATTGTATTTAACGATGTTTAAACGATAATATACACTCCATGAAGGCAATACGCTATGCCTTAGTGAACAAATAAATTCTAAATTCTTCCTTATTAATTTTATATCACTTTATTATGTTCTGCATCCTAAATAACAATGTTTTAATTATAATATTCGTGTAACAAACAAAAGCAATTAGCTTAGCTACAATTCAAAGAAAGTGTGTGGTCGAAACCAATAAATCAAAGCATGAATTAATAAATACGATAATAAATGAGTACAAATATCAATTTTGTGTTGCAATAAATATAAATAAAATTCAAACCTACTGCAGTTAAAGATAACTCGAGTTGTACTTAAAGAAGTAAGCAAATTAATTATTGATTCTACAGTGCATTTAAATGAAGGATTTACCAAAGGAGAATGCAAAATCTGTGTATAATGATATTTAAGATTGAAATGGCTTGAAGTTAATTCACATAGTGGACGTTACGCTTGTATTTTTACTGATTGATTTCTCAATTCTGAACTGCAGCTGTCGATATAATAAAAATCTTATTTTTAAACTCACTACATTTTTCATAGCAGAAAATACACATGCAATCTCATTAAAAGTGTATTGAAAAGAAAAGCGGAACACGATGTAAAGATTTGTGCAATATCGATGTTATTTCTCTTGTTGAACAAACGTTTCAACGAAAAAAGGTATAAAAACAAATTTATAAGTATATAGCTATAAATTACTATTTACTGCATAGCCAATAGCCATTAAAGTTGCTGCCACGAGGTACCTACCTTAAAACAACGATCTACTAAATTGCATCTAACACTAAATGTACTTAATATAATTATTATATTAAGAAAAGAATGTTCGAATGGTACAGTCAATAAAGTTGCAAACACTTGTTATTAGAAAGAGAGCGATGGAGCATATATACATGGCATAGAGTACAAGTAGATGATAAAATAAGCATCTGGCGATGTCTTGCTAACTGAACTAACTATTTATATGAGTTAATAATATCTGTAAATCTCTTGCTATTGTACAATGCGATTCCAACTAATTACCCCATATAAAATTTACATTGGATATCATCCGGTCGTATAATAACACCCCATAACACACAATCACACATAGTGTACTATTAACACCCATGTATCGTATCCAAAGGCAAATTGCTTCAAAAATCTGTTAATGACTCTACAATTACGAGTTACTTTCAACTTTAACCATTTTACAATTTACATTATTATTGCTGGGAGCCAAAAATAAAATATTGCGAAATTACATCATAGACAAAGTAGAATTAGAAATACGTAAGCGATTGTTATTGCATGTATAATACCTATTTATGTACTACACTCTTTCTTAGTGCAGTATTTATTTATTACTATGTATTATATGAACATTGGAATCAGACAAATGAGGTGCACACAGAATCTCTTTCACTATGACACAATAGAAGTTTTAATGTATGTACTATGTATCCATTCTATTTGTAAGCTGACACAAAAGCAAGTCTCCACCAGTTTCAGATTAGAAATGCATCTGCCGGTATTTATCTGCATGTAATTCTATAGAGGGACATTGTTAACAATGGCTGAGAATAGTCAAGACATAAAATAGTTGAAAAGACGAGGAACACTGTGAAAGAAAATAAAGGGAAATATGCATTGCAATTGTATTTAGAAAAGAAGAGAGACTTGCAATGTTTTGTTTGTGTGATGCAAAAGAAAGGTTTCAATTGTATAAGACAGTCGTATATAAGAAATGATACTGTCACAGGCAGAGTTGAACACAGAAATATATTCATGATCTCATTGCTGTAATTCAATCCCACATATATCACGTCCCCCTTTCTTCACGTTTCACGATACACAAGATGATCATTATAAATCTTACAGGTATCTTCTTTCTACAGTGTTATACACAAAACCATCATTTAAAATACTCTGTGTACGTAATTCTATTAGTTAGTAGGTACTGCTCCTGCTATTTACAACTAAAGTAGTAAATAAATACTAGATAGTATTCCACTACCTACCTATACAAGTGTCAAGTCTCACTTAAATCCAAATCACGGAAATTTTAGTCACTAAGGTGTTAAGTATGCAGTAAAAGACAGCAGATTGTTACATTGACAGTGTAAAAGTATGTAGTAGAGTTACTTATACATTGACGGAAAGATGCTGTTTTGGAATCTACATCGTTTATGTGTGTACAAACATGTTGGAGCATCTTCTCATTGAAAACAAGAGAAAAACGACATCAACAATGAAACTACCGAATGGATACTGATGTAGTAATTGTAAGAAATACGTTATTTCACACATTGCATACACACAAACAACCACGGTACGGGCTTTTTCCTCTTCTTGTAGTATACGTGAGATTCTCTTTGTGTAGTTCTATGCTAAAGAAGCAGTAAAATTCGTTGCTTTTGAGATTCAAGGGAGTATAAAGGGATGTAGTGTAATATAAGACGAGAGAAACACAAATAAACAAAACATCTCACACACACAGAATCATTACATTTATTCCGTACTTTATTTTCTTGATCTGTCATGTGTGTTTGGAATTTAGTGTGAAACAGCGGTATTGTGCACTAACCGATCTCTACCTCCCTACCACAAAAGGTGATTTAAGATACCACGTAGTACTTATATCTCGTACTACAGCTAAAGGCAATTCAAAATTCGATATTTGTAATTGTAAACACATTATACTTGTATACCTACTACGTAAAAACTAAAAAATCTTGTTTCGCTGTGTATTTAATTATTTAATTGCTTTGTTGGTCAAAAACTAAATTTCTAGGAAATTATCCATTCTCTGCGGTTCATTTTCTTTTTCAGCATTTTTGAGACAATTGCATGAATGAACACATAAATTTTTTATTTAGGTAAGCAAGATGTGTTTCTCAGAAATTTTTATATACAAAGCAACTAATGTCTTTGTAACACAAAAATACACTTACCTACAGCTATGATACAGATAACATGAAACACTACGGGAAGAGCGATGATCTATACAATATGTGCTTATAAAGTAAAAGCTCAATTTTACTTGAATTTGATAGGAGCCGTGAAATTGGAGTACAATCGCTGAGAAAGTGTAGGTACATCAGTACTTGTAGTACCTACATGTATCCCCATGTTTGATATCGCAGAAAACATGATAATTTACAGCAACAGTGTGAGATCAGTGTAAGATTCGACACATCCAAACTGAACTGGTTTGGTTGAATCGCAAAACGCAGGAATGATTCTTCTTTTATATTCTGACTAATATCCTACCACAGGTAAACAACGGAAATTTGTAAAAAATGACATGACATAACTGCATGAGCTGTACAAACTATTTGTGTTGCGTACGCTCCTACTTAAATATATACATGCCCAACAATTCTCTTTATTTAAATGCATGCGAGAACAATATGTTGAAAAAAGTTGTAGGTTCTTGTGTTGAATGTGCAAATTTTTATTTTAGTTGCATTCGTAACAATTCTGTGAATACAAATACAGATAGAGAATGCATATCGTTTCTCATGACAGCTCTCTCCGGGGAACCAAACGGTTCTCTATTATTGTATTATTATTACCAATCAAATCCATTTTGCACCTTCACACGCTCAAACACATGTTGTGAGTGAGTATATCTGTATAAATATACAAAGTGTTTCTTAGAATTTAAATTAGATTGAATTACTACATAGACATTACACTGCCACAGCAATCCTTCTTACTTATTCAGCTAATATCTTATTTACACATCGCAGTTTCACCGGCACCTGTTTCCTATTCGCATCACATCATCATAATATCATTATCTCATCCGTGTGTGTATGAGTATATAAAGTAAGACGGTGAATCCAATCCCACCTTTATTACCAGCCACAGTACTCAATTGACTGTCAAATTGTAATATTCGTATCTCAGTCCGACGATTCCACTTTACGTAGTACCTTAAATAGTGTGTTGATTACTCCACATATAAGTACACCTATACGCTCTGAATTGCACTTGTTTTGCTTCTAATGTTCCCGATGAGCTGAAATGAACTCCAAGTATGGATTTTTAATAGTAACCTGACCACATCTACTAAATTACAATAATATATAAGCTAGTGCTCTGCATGTCTATACATAGGCAAGACACAGTTGTTTGAAATTAAAGTTCAGTTCAACTCCATGGTCACTATAACATAAGTACACTTAAGATTATGAACTTAGTTAATAATTTACTGCAACAGCTAACGGAGAACAAGGAGTCGATGAAATCATAAATCCTAAAATGTAGACTGAGTCTAGTCTCAAATGTCCACTACCTACCTACACTTTCGTACACTATTAACCATTACCTATAGCTATTATAGTTACAGACACGTCATACATATACAGTAACCCTACACCAAGTACACCAACTATTTCTTTGTGCAAAATGTGAATGTTAATTCTTTGCAGAATAAAAATGATTCTCAATTCAGGAAGTCGTCTTCAAATGTTTCTCGCTTTAACAAGAAATTTAAATTCCATTGTTGTTCTTTGAGAGAGAAAACAGAAAACGACTTGGATACACTTGGGGATGAGTGTTACATACTAAACAAGGCTGTAGGTACATAGGGTGTGTAATTTATGTTTCATTTTGTTCATCTCCCATGTTTTCTTTTCCACTTACATTTTCTGCGTACATAATTCTACGCAATAACATTATTATTATAATATATTTCAAAAATTACTGACTTGAGCTAGTCATTGAAGCCGATGCCCTGTGAGAGTGCAGTGTGTCTGTGCCAAGTCCTTTCCTTTTCTCATAGGTACATTAAATTCATACGCAGCTGTAGCTGTAGTGTATTTGTAGTAATATCTTATACACTACCTTGTGTACATGAAGTACAGTTCTACCACACACTTAATACTTATTGCTTTATTAAGGGAATCTGCATAATATTTTATTCGTACACATTGTACAGTGAATTACGTAAATTTTCCACGGAAATGCCAAAACACGTCTGTATAACTGAACAGAGATGAATCTACAGCCGGACAATGAAAAGGCAAGAATGGAAAATGCAAAACGAAAGGACCAGGTCGGGTACAATGAACGGACGGAAGAACAAGTTTAGTTTCAAACAAAAGGAAAACAACTACTCGACCCTTTTGTCTGTTGCTGATGTTTGTTGGTGGTTGGATTCAAACAAACCAAAGAGACGGATTCGATTTGGCTGACTATTCCTATCAAGTAAATAGGTATCTTCTCTTCTACCACATCTACAATGTGCACAGTGCATATTAGCAATACGTGTCTGATACGGTGTTCAGGATTAAGGTAATGAATACATTACACTTACATTACATTACATCACACCAACCACACCGGCATACCATACCAAATAATATCATCGCAAAATGAGATATGAGACTTTCTACAGTTCAACTTTGAATATTTTCAAGAAGGAGATTTTACAAAGCAGCCAACACCACAGCCACAGTCAATGACTAAACAACACACTCACTTTGGCTGTGGCTCTAATGCAATGCTGGCAACAAGAACCCCATTCCTCTTTGTAGTACACTTCCTAATTCGCATTTCATAATAATATAAAGTTATTGCTTCTATGTAATAGACCTACTACCTACCTACAATACGTACCTACACGTAAAATATTACGAAAACTCAAAGCCGAGTCAGCCAGCTGAATTTTCTTATTAGCGATGAACTGTCAGCTTGTTTTGTTAACGTGGATAATAGATGAACGCTGATTTTATTAATATTTAATCTAATATGCGTGTCAGGTCCAGTCAGACTTAAAGAAAACCTGTCGTACTCTAAGAACCACTACCAGAATGGCTGAAACCAATAACCCAATCCCTTTCCATATCTTCCAAGGCGATGTCACGTTAGTTTTGACTTGATTTGCCGGTACATGCATTCTACACATACACACACTCACACAGATGCAGATGCGCCATTAATATGATGATGTACTGTGTACTTTGTTTGCATTCGTATGTTGTATCTTGTGTGTATGGTGTGGTATTCTTAATAGTATGCTATGTCTATGTATGTGTGTGTGTTGTGAAGCTAGCAATAGCTTGTCGAGAAATTTAAATTCATTTGTTGTAAATGTACAGACACTTGGTTGCTTGCTACATAACTGTCTGCCATAGGTATATAATAAACGTGTAACAGAAACCTCACATGATTTTTGAGTTCACACAAGCAGTAACCTGGTCGTCCCCAGCCAAAAATTAAATGAATCAGAATTGATTGTAAATTATATTACATTATGTCCGCTACACGTCACTTTGAATGGTATTTCCTCACTTTTTAATGTTCTACTTGGTATTTATTACCTGCCTGAGGAACAAACTACAAGTTAAATGAATTTCCTTGTTTATTTCCTCAGGAATTTGATATCATGTCAAGATACAGAGAAAAATGAGCACACAAAAATGCTTAATACAAATAACACTAAGTAACTACAAAGTAGTTAATCACTCACTTTGCTTTAGAACACACTACACTTCATTATGATGTGTTTAATGCTGATTTAAACCCTGAACTAATGATTAGTATTCTTCTTGTCCAGAAGCGTCACACTCGTTTGTAAAGTAGCAATCAAGAGGATTTTTTACTGTAAAATGCTACGCTTTAATAATGCTATCTGTATACATGCCACCTTTGTCCCTTTATCAAGATGAACTTCAACAAATTTTTAAAGCGCACCTTTGTAAATACGCAATATAAATGAACGGGAAAAGTAATTGATTGTCTTTTCTGTGGAGGATTATTATTCAGCTTATAGTGGATTAGGTACTTACAGGAAAAACAGAGCACTTTACTTTTTTGCTAATAAAAAGATAAAAACTAGACTTATTTTATTACTTTTAGATTCTATTAAACTCAGGCCAAACTTACATTATGTGAACAGGTACCTTGGGATTAGATTAAGAGCAACGTCATTGCAAATGTGCCTTCCTTCTACCTAAGCCATCATTTGCTTGTCAGATTGTCTATAAAATGAATATACAGCCTGTCTAATAAATTTCCCTAATTTGACATTTAGTTTTTATTCAAGCAATAAATGTTTTTGTGTACCCGATCGCCGGGTATATTGTAGCTGTATACTTTTAGACGAACCAAACAAGTCTCTCTTTGGAATAATGCAAGTAAAAGACACACAGCGGTTTCTTCAGGGCTTTCGTTCGTACAAGCTCTTCAGAATAACCAAGAATATTATTATTACTATTATTACTATAAAAACCCATTTTATCACACAGCTACATTACAGACAGCCGGGAAAATTCCTACATGCACTTTGCTCTGACTTTTATATGTTACAGTCATACAAACTACAAGTACATCTATTAAATGTACTGTGTTACAATCTTGTGAACCAACTCCATTCTCTTGTTTCTATCGGGAGAGCCAGTTTTTACAAAAGGAAAATAATAAAAACCCGCCCCACCCAGAATCAATAAAATGCCGATGCAGGAAATGCAGAATCAATGCTCTGCCTGTGTATTATACTCGCATACTAACAATAAGTAGTACCCCTGCTATCAATACAGCTACCAATACTCAACAAAACTAATAGAAATCTAGACGGATCATGAGATACCTATACCCATTACAAAAGTTTGCCTAGGTATATAATAAACTAATAGCTGTATTAAATGTATGAGTCTGTATTGCAATTTGTACATAGCTAGTAGGCATTGATTCAATGAAGCAGCAAATGAAAACAACTTGAGTATAATATTCTTCAGAAAATCCTCTTACAAATAAGTAGTAGCTGTTTTTCGAATTTTTACAGAATTAAATTGAGACGGTATATTGAGGAGGAGCTTTTGTGGTTGTGTTGTGTGTCTGCATGTAAATATTATGCAACTGGTGAGTGCAGAGTAATTTCACTTGTACGGTAATTTTTTGCAATACTAGTAGTAGTATGTATATGTAGATGTATAAGTAGTAGCAATAGTTGTAGTTGTAGTGTCTACAAGTCTACAACTGCTTGACGCTGTTCGGGTTTGAAATGAAATGAATAGCTCGACTGATGAAAGTACCGGTGCAAATGAAATCAAATGAATCTTAATTTCTGGAAGCTGGGATCTCGATCTTGCACTGAACAAGTTGTACTTGTATTGTTGTATCCCAGAAAGTAGTAGTAAAGTATTAGTGCAAGCAGATTGCATTATTATCGTTATTTGTTGCTCTCCTCCTGTATTTACTCCAACAACTTACAGTTTTACAGTACACAACCTATAAGAGACAGCTGTATAATATACAACCACTAAATCCATGTACTAATACAAGCGACGAGTTTCTTTCTCGTGTTGTATAGTGAGATAGTGAGGATTCTGTTACCTACCTGCCTGCGTTGAACAAGCATTTCAGTGTAAATTGCAATTCTATGAATGCTTATGCTTTTTGATTCCCATTTAATGAAATCCCCTTTGGCTGAGTTGGTTTTGTTTTGCTTTCGTATCTCAGTAAGTGTTAAAGGTGCATCTACACAGTACCTAAACCTACACACGATACAACTACACAGCAATACCACCATATCTGACTCTTTTGTCTCTTTCTGTGTGTCTCGTCCTCCACACAAAACACATAAAATACACAGCGGATGCAGCAAGATGAACTTTCAGTTACTTACTACGACTATTATTCTGCAGCGCATTTATCTTTACTGTTTAGACAAGAAATACGGGCTGAACATATCACACTTGATTTAAGACAGGCTCAATTGCACTCGATTTATTATTGCTCACCTAAACTTACATAATAAACTACGGCTAATGACAATTGTTCTGTAACATTATGCGGGCTTGTCTCAACAGGCTCCTCCTTCCTGTATACCTATCATCTTCAATTACAAATGTTATACCTATCTACTACTTAAGTTACACTGGACTTTGCCTGATTTAATATTTTATGGTAAATTTGTAATGGTAAGTGCCTGTCTTACCTTTCTACCTGCATTTCTTACTTGCATACAGCAATTCGTCAAAAAACTTTAGGTACCTTCAACTCGAATTGGCATTAACCTTTACAAACTACCTATACCCAGGAATTCGGTTTCGTCATCTAAATTGCAAGGCATAGCAGTGTGTTGGCAGTAATTTCGCATTTCTTTGCAGTCAATGTCAATTAAGGTTGATTTGGTTTGTTTGTAGAATTTTACTTTTCTGCGTAGTAAAGTCACTGTCTCTAATAAGGTGGGGCACCAGTATACATACATATACACTAGTACGCAGTCAAAGTTACAACGATTAAACGTCAATCTTAAGACGAGCATCACAAGTTATTACATCCAATTAGTAAATCACAAACGTCAGGTTTGAAATTAAAATTCTAAGTACGAAGTATACACCATCCTTTGTTTCAAAACGAGCGAGTATTGCACTGCGTATCTTCTAATGTTAACGAATTGGCTGAAATTCATTTTTCCTCACCAAACAAGAAAATTATTGCATTAGAACTATTGTAGTAGTTAGTACAAGTAGGAGCTGTACTTATATTACACATAATACACCTGTAGTTCGTACCTAATTATTTTCTACTGCGTTCTCCTCCAAGCATGTATACTCCCTACTGTGCATATAACACAAGACAGAGTAATCAGAGCAAAAAGAAGGAATGATGGATTTTCATACAGCCACTCATACACACTGTATCGCTCATAATAACATCGACTGAAACTTAACAAAGTCCAAAAGTGTAGAGATATGTGCATTTATATCTTTATAAGCCTTAAATGGAAGTACATTAATGATATTCTTTAGAATTATTCGCCTGTTCGTATCCCACACACATCTAAGTACTCTTTGTGCTTGGTATTTACCTTTCGTATTACTTTTATACTTAGTGTTATGGTGTGTGGTCATAATTAAGGTGCAATACTGGTGCAGTAGTGATAGTGTGATATGGAAACGATAAAGCAACACAAAATAACTCTGTGAGTATGTGTCTGTCATTAATACACCATCTTCGCAAGGAATAAACACAGGAATAAGGAGATTGGCACGGAAAGATATAAATTATTAATACAGAAATTACAAGCTAAAGTAGTGTTCAAGTGCAAGTACAACGTTAACCTTTTTCACAGGCCTACATACTCCCCGTATAATTTGTTGTGTATCATTATCCTGCATCATTATCTGTCTTTTACTCACTCAAACTGATTTCTTGAAAGTATATTATTATAAGTACGTATTGATACAAATATTATTATTTAGTTCAAATAAATTCATTAAAAGATAAAAATATTTTGGAGTAAGTAAATGCAATTCTGTTGCAGTGTGAATGAATTGCTATATCAAAGAGACTCACGCGTGAATGCAATTTGTGTGTGATGTATAAATATGTGTTATATCGTCAGGTGGGTGATGCGATAGCTTATATACAATGTGTGTACAAAGAAAATATTTTTACGAGGTATCTGTATTACAGCCCTACCATCCAGAGTTCATTTCGACACACCTAGCCATTGTAACTGCAGATAATGTGTTTATTGTTGTGATACTATGATAGAGTGGTAGAATACATGATAATGCCGTTTGTGTGTAGAAAATGTCTCTGTTTGCAATTCTACGTTTTATATAAGTACTGCGTGGTTGTTGTATGTATGAGCTTCCATTATATCATGATTCATGATGCTACACACAGCGTAGAAATGCTTATTATATGAATCTACTTATGATATGTATATGCACAACAGACAAAACAAAAGATTGTTTTCTAATATTCGCTTCAGTTGTTTTATGGACAGATGCCAAGGTAGGGCAATAGCCCAACAGATTCAACAAGTCAAGTCAATTCGACAGTTGTGTATGTGTATGTACAGACACACTGCAATAATAATATTCTAACGTGTACCTATCCCCACACTAACAATAAGATGAACCTTCAAGACGTTTTAGTAAAGGGCAAAACAGATTAGAGCAGATGATGAGTTACTTACACACTGCCATTCCCGTATAGACAGACAACATTAAATCACTACGTCTTTAATATTCAATGCATTTGTGCCTATAACTACCTCACACATTTATTTCCCTCTTTTGCTAGCATTAACTTGCAATTCTTCTTGCATGTGGAGCAATTATCAAACGTATGTTCACAATTAAAAAGGCGAGTGAGTGAAATGAATGCTTTGTGTTGCATTATCAGTCAATATTTCTTAGAAAAATTAAACCTGTAGAGTCAAAAAATTCTCATTCATAATACACACATTATTATAGTAAGTAAACTATTCCTGATTGGTCTAATCTAATTTCGTTTGATGTTGCGAAACTATCTCTCATTTTTAAGTGAATTTTATCTGTAAAAACTACACAGGATCATTAATTATTCGTGAAAAATACTTCTAATAAGTAATCTAAATGATACACGTTACAATTAATGTGTGTAAAATCATCTTTTTATAATTTATTTATTTACTTTCAATGAAACCAGCTCATCCTTTAACATCCACCTACCTACGTTGCAATTGACTTACACACACACACATTCTGATAAGTTGGAAAATAAAAAAACACGTCAACAAATGACTGTGGTACATTTATGTGTTGGGATGAGTAAAATGAGTGCATAGGAACGAGACGGCTTTTATCTGCGTATGATATAGTAATAGAATATGTACCTATGTACAACTATCAACCTATCAATCCGCCCGTTTATTTAGTTTTCCATTATAACCTTACATTAAGAATGCTCCCATTATTATGATATCTGTTGAAGAGTACGAAGTACAGATTAATTTCTCTGAGAGCTATAGGAGTAGGTAGTGGCTGTTGTTCTGGTGGTACGTAAGTGTGTTTAGCAACTGTCTTTAACTGATTTATTTACTTTCGTCTTGTCTTATCGCTTCAAATATTTTTTGGCAGTAAAGCCCTCCTTAAAAATCATACGTAGAATAACTACTGCGCTGGAATGTTCTGCTCTATTCTATTCTTCAAGGCATACACGGTGCCGAGTACAGCAGACAGGCGTAACACATAAATACCAAATGAATATTAGGTATGCTCTTAACATGAGTGTCTCCTTAAATAACACACACACTTACACATAAGAGTACAATACACATAAGACTGTATCTATGAAGAGCATTATTCTTTAGTAATAGTTTCATTTCAAGTTCAAGTTTCTCAGTATTTCAAGTCAAAGCTCATAAAACACACAGTAAAAAAAGAAAACGGTGAGTTCAATTATTTACATTTACTAACGTGACGTTACTTATAAAGTACACTTCTTGTGTATTTTGAATTTATTCTTATTGTGTGTATTAATGTATACTACGTAGATTGTTTGATTGTCGGTGGACGCGACTACCTGTTGTGTACATAATCCTGGTTAATGTGTAAAGAGTATAGACCTCATAACAACATCGTGTGTTTCACAGACCAGAAAAGTGCAATTGAATGTGTAATACAACAATGTGAATCTGAATATTATGGTAATGATACTGTACACTATACTATGAACAAAAGTAACAGTGAAAAAGATTATTTTGCCAAAATGAATTATGTACAACAAATTGAGATGATGATATTGATGATACAAAAGTAATAAGTAAGATGTGTTTGTGTGTGCATAAAAATGAAAAGATTTGCAGATAGAGTTACCTACTTCTGAAACGACTATTATTAACATTCTCCGTCGTATGTGGCATGCATTCACATAATAATTTATTATTAAATCTACAGCTCAGTTACCATTTTATTATACATAAAGTCATGTACTACTCTTCCATGCAAAACTGTACTCTAATATTAGGAGTCTGCACTATATGTATGTATTATACTAACGGCATAATCATTGACATTGGTTTATTAAGCTTGGCTCTTCAGTTGCGCTTCCTAAAACGTTATTGTTTACAACAACACTTTTACTATTTTTTTGCACCTACATTTTATACCTGCAGCCAACTAATGTAATGCAATAATTCTTCCTTTTCTACTTATGTCTGTGGCTATTCATAACTTTAAACTCTTTAAGATAGCATTGTGCTTCTTCTATGTCATTATTATTTCTATTCAAGAATGATATCTTCTCCGACTACTCCTACTGTGCGAGTCTTGTATTTCAAACGGTAGTAATAAAAAGAAGGAAAACTCTTATCTGTCTTTGCATCTCATTTGCTCTGACGTGCGGACAAGACATCATGTACACGTATAAACACAGAGTGACGATGCTGATGACATGATAGATGACCATCACTCATTTTTTCATACAACACCGCGATGTATATAGACTGACACAACCATTCATTTCCGACGGCAAAATTTTATCAAAAGACAGCAATAAGGTGACGTATAATATTAAAGTGGTAATGACCGGAAGAGTGTTATTTTAGTAGCGCTTGTCTATAACAAGGCATAAAAATAAAAATATTCAAGCTGCACTGAATATAAATACTCGTCTTAATATAATATCTCATGCTACACACACGGATGTCCGTACATTTAATAAAATCGCGAATTTACTACAATCTACAATAATAATATGATAAATGTATTCAGTAGAACTGCGACACTATGCATTATACACAAGAATGAAAAATGCCGCATAAGAACACTTATATTTATTATGTGTATTTGTATACGTACTTTGCTACGTAACAGTGAATTAAGTAGGTACTGTGTTCTTTAGTGCCAAGAAGAGATGCAAACCATTTTCCTTTGTGGTTTGAAAAAACAGAAGCAGAGCTTTATAAATAATGGCCGAGCAAGTCAACAGTCAAGTGAAGTCAACTTGAATGAACTGAAGCCAAAGCCAAGCCAAGCCACAAAAATCGGGAAATCATAAAAGTTTCACTTTGTGCACATTAAAGGAGTACTAGGATGAGGTGGCAACAAGAACAGTGTACGATTCACTATATAAGACTAGGTAATAATATTTATTTACATTGCCACTATTATTATTATTGCTATTGCCATTACGAGAGACTGTAACTGATTGTGTGTGATTGCTCACAGCTAAAAGCTAGTCCTTTTCTCTCCTCCTTCTATATACAATACACACTGCCATTATTCCTAACAGAAAGACGTTGACTTGATTTTTTGCTCTTCTTCCACAGTTAAACTTACACATACACATAGTAGTTATATACTTACTGTACAACAACCCTTCAAATTCTAATAATGTTCGTTTTAGTTATGAATGAATGAAAGAATGGACACAATGCACTTGCTTAAACGCGTACAGTACAGACTAGCTTTTACTTTACGGGAATTCTTTAATATTTTTTATTGTTTATGATTGCTCTACTGTGTATGTGTAGTAGAATGCTAAAAGTGCACTTGTATAAGACGACACAGTGTAGGTATATTACCACTATTACTTTTATATCACTAGCACTCTACATGAGGACAAAAGTGAATCTGGAGAAATCGGAAAGGGCTGACTGACAATGCAGGAAACATTGGTAATATAAAATAATAATGGTAATCATTATGTCTCGCACAAAGTACGTATACACAGAATACAGACTACTGTGTTATACACTACACTACAATAAAACATATTATAGTCCGCTTATAGCAGTAGTAGAAATAAAAATACAATAATAATAATCACGACAACGACACAGTCGTCGTAGTGTATTAGTGAAATGAAAATAGATAATAAATGTAGCACAGTGTACTGTACACAGGACAAACAAGGTGACTTGTATGTATCTTGTATGTAACTCTATCCGTGTACAGTGTACGTGTAACTCTACGATGCGAATTTTCATGCCACGTTAAGTCGACTTACGTTTTTAAAGGAAACGGATGGAGGGGAGCGAATCATGCGAATACTAAGCTTTGCAAAAAACATTTTGCCTTACTACTCCATTCTACATTCTAAGGTGGAGGTAAAGTTGCAATGCGAAGTTATTTTTCTTAAAGAAGGTTAGTTGTGTTGTGGTGTGTCGTGTGAAGATTTAACGTGAAACAGAAACTAAACAAACATAAGATTTATTACGATTTTCCTCGCATCTTATCTTAAGTATGTAATGTTCACGTTAACTTTATTACTGGGGCGGCAGTCTCTATATCCCCACTTTTCTTTACTTGTTCATTTTATTCGTCTTTTGTGATGTGAATGGAAATCTATATGCTTGCATACAAATCAATATATTAAGAAATATACGACCACATTTTAAATCTGTTATTTGAATGAAACTGCCTACCAGATGAATGCGCTACCTGATATTACTATGATTGTCTAAGCAAATTTTACAGGACAAAAACAGAGCGTAGATGGCTTCAGCTTAAAGCTATGGTATTTTGTCAAAAAATTTCGTTTCCTCTCAACTTGAGGCAAGATTCGTTTCTTGTTTTGGCAATGTGGCAAAAACGTCGAATGTTCTCTCTTCGCTTTTATTTGTTCAAATGTACAGAAGAAGAAGCAAGAACAATGAGAGCTTTTCAATTCCACTATAAACTCTTTAGCTGTAATAACTAAGTTAACAAAGCTAACGTTTGTGTCACGGAAGGGAGATCGGTGAATTTCACGAAGATAAGGACTACACAACATAATGCAACAAGAAACATCAATAAATATTTTCCTAAGGCATGGCTAAGTGTAAGTACTACGTAGCTTTATATAAAGGTAGACATGCATAGACATCATGTTTCTTTCTACTGACATATGGAGTAGACCTTAATGTTGATCGTAGAAAAGAAATAATATCATATCACATATAATACATAAGTAGTAGGTTCATCTGACTATGATGTTGCCTTGTCTTGGTTTGTGAATGTAATACAATGGTTGAGATATACATAACTACAGGAGAGATGCACTCCCTCTCACACAATAAGCTACTTATGCTATATAACCGCAAAATTGAGATTGCGATGATTTCTTTTTCTATGTATATGCATACTACTTAATAATAATACAAGCAGTTTGTGACTACCTACCAACTTTTGCAGTTAGAGTTACGTATTATTGTTTAATATTATTCTTGTACCTACGTGCTGTACTCAACGTTCATATTCTTCATGGTTCATCTTGAGATAATATGTAAATGTATGAGATAAAATACTGTAAAATTTGGTATCAATGCATAATAAGTATTATTATTATTAGAGATACTATGTTGTAGTAGGTTCAATTTATAAAGCATACGTGTAGTTGTAACCAGGTATGATCACTGTATCGAAACGGCAAGACTTATAATCATATCATGTACATAGATATTTTCAATTTGTGTATCTGTGTACACATACTAATGTGAACTTGCTGTAATAATGATGCCTAATTTAGATAAATATGAAATTTCATAATTTTCTTTTTCTTCCAACACAGACTTTCCCGCTATAGCAGCTGCAAAGGGATTCTGATTCTACTATGTATGAAATTAGTTAGCTCATTAAAAACATCTACCTATTAAGAACTTTCAGCTCATAATTCACATTTATAAGTCTGCATGTCAAAATCTCATTTATTTTCAATACTGTTAGATATTCACTGTACAGGAGTTCTATGTACAACTTGTTTGTAAATGTATGTACATGTTTGTAAACTATAAAAAAATGTGTGTAACATTTAGTTAAAAAAGAAAACACGTTTGTTCTTTAAGATCTTTAACTTATGAATACCTGATCTTGATCTTCCCTATTTGCATTTCCTTGATAAGTTTATTCCTCATTTCTGTCGTTTCCATTAAAATATTGCATACACATTCTTGGCATTTCCTCTTTTCTTGTCGTTTGCTTGTTTCATGTAGTTATATGCATTTTTGCAAAAAGGTAGGAATGCATACATCTGAGATAGAATGCTTTATGAGAAAATATAATGAAAAGTAATGAGTACTCACCACAAAATGGTATTCCTTCTGGCGTCCATTTTCCATCATCTGTACATATTCTTCTAGCGGGCCCAAGTAACTCGAAGCCTCTGTCACAAGCGTAAGTCGCTACCGTCCCCGCTATAAGTTTTGGTGTCGAAAATGTGAGAGATGAATGTGCTGGTGCTCCCGGATACCCACAGGATCGAACTAAAACAAAAAAGTGAAAACATTATAGCTAATAGGAATATAAACAAATTTTAAACACATTAAAAAGTACAAATGGTCATTCATTCTATATTACACTGGCATACTATTTAAGCTAGACACTAGATCGCAATGCGCTGTTGATCTTATCAATATAATTCGATTAGAATTTTCTACAACTTGATCATAATAAGTAGGTAAGAAAATATGGCAAGCAATCGCTGCATAAACTTCATAATGACCCGATCGGCTAATACTGTCAAATGCTTGAAAATTGGTTAAGTGCTTTAAATCGGTATTGTTTTCACTATGCTATGGTATAAAATATTACATACTTACTGTGTATAATATTTTAATGATCTTTCACCAAATAATTATATATTTAAATATTGTTACTGTATCTATCACATCATAGCTACCCACTTACAAGCATTGAATATTTTTGAAATAATTTTCTCAGTTCATGGCAGTTTCAGTGATTCACAACACTTGCATAGATTTCTGAGTGAGATATATGTGTAATAAATATGTAGATGTGTCAGGCTGTGTATATTTGAGAAGCAGTTTGGGTTGAAAACTAGAGTAGAGCAATAGGATTGCATTTGAATTATTCAAAAGTATTTTGGATGCCTTTACTGGTTACAACTAGTCTGCCTTTGGTAATGCTACTAAGAATAACAATAGAATTAGAACGAGAGCAAAGCGGCAGTATATTATATTTGAGCACTGAAAGAGCACCTGTGGGTCATGAAATTCATTGGTTCTCTCTAAGACTCAAAGCAACCGACACTCAAAACACAACAGGGACTTTTGCTTTCATGTCTACATAAAAATACACACAAATACAAATTTGGAACACAAGGGTTTAAAATACAATTAAATACTACGACTCGCATATACAAACAAATAAGATGTACATTGAACTAGCAGACTCTTTAAACCCCACTTTCCTCCAGTCGGTCCAGGCCAGGAAGAACTTGTGCAGCCATTCCAAAGCCATAATTCAGAACTAACGCATTTTACAGGTAAATTAAAGAGACTTGCCGGAGATGTTTATGGTAATGGGTAAAGTAATGGTATCCCTTGAGAATATATTATACCTCATTAGATAGACTAATTACAAAGTCTATACGTGTTAGCATAACTGTTGCAAAATGAATATATTTATAATTACTCGTAGTTTATTTTTCGTCAGACTGCCCCGGTAAGGGAACTTGTATCGGTTCGATGATCAGCCATTTTGAAAGAAAGGACTCATGGTGATACAATTTTGTTCATACGTTTAGGTATACAATAGACAGATCAATTGTAGAATTGAAATGCGATACTATTCATGCATTGAAGCCATTGTGCACTAAAGTTAATGTAAAACCAATGTTTCCTGATGTCAACATGTAAAACTACAGTAAATAAGAGTAAAAGCAGGTACGAATGAACATTTCTTTCATTGATTATGTCAAATCAGTTTAAAAACGAGTCATTGAACAATAGATATATATATACGTGTTGACAAGAACAACTGCATTGGAGACAGCTGTTTCATGTAAGAAATCTTAACCTACATATACACCATTGCACGCTACCTAACTATTTACACCAACACAACTAACAAAACTAAAAGTATAGGTACACAACACACAAACACTCCAAAAAAAATTCTATAAAAGTACCTACTAAAATCTCAACTCACTTTTTAATTATTTACACATTTTCCCACAACCTTACACATGAATTCCTTGCTCCATGTAACGAAAGTTGATGTGATGAATTAATCTGAAAGTTTGACAAGTGTCTGCCTTTGTAATATGTATAGTTTGTAAAAGGATGTGACACTACCTGATAAATACCACTTTACACAATACGGAAACATTTCATGTTCTCTAATGCTTTATTGCATTGATTCGTTAACCTCTTACAAGTTAAGCTCTAATTAAAGTGTAAATGCCAATTCATACACGAAAGCTTTAACAATAATATGATTCTTCAGTTAAAACAGTACAAATATAAATTAGTCAATTGAGAGGAACAGCCAACAGTTTCCTTTAACTCATGTCAGGTTTAGTGAACATAATAAGGTTTATTTAGAATCTCTATTAGTTATTGCTTTTAGCACCACCCGCACTATTTGTATGCCAAAGTTCTTACACTTCCATAGACAAAATATATCTAGATATCCATCCTTGTTAAATATACAGTCTCCATTGTCCAAAACTACAGCAGTTATTTGCTTTTACCATTATTAGCTTACCTACTAGAAACTACACTGTATGTCATATTTACGCCCATGCTATCTTTAAATTGCATATTCCTGTACCACCTCAAATGTCACAAAATAACTTTCCTTACACACAGGTAAGGAAAACTGGTTATTTATATGAAATGGTTTGGTCTGAATGAACATTTATTTACTAAATATACATTACCTTTATCTTTTCAAAGAATAAACATAACGCATGAATGAATCTGTTAGACACAAAAATAAGTAGTATGCTTGGTTTAAGATTCTACATTTTTATTAATGACATTTGACATTATTAACGTCTTTGATCGTAGTATTGAAATATGATTAAAAATGTATGAATAGGATGTGTAGGTAATTTAAGCAATTCTTTTTCATCACGGATATTATGCACAATGGAATGTGTTAAATTAAGGGCAACATGTTGTGATTCTACACAGTGGGAAAATAAAGGGTTGATTTTTCCCGAAAGTCCATTAAATTGATTAAGTATGTAATAAAGATGACTAGGACACGTGTGTGTTCAGCAACATATCAGTAGCAATGAATCAGTTTGTATTCATTCTTCCTTCCGACTTTTGTTCAAAGTACAAAAGCTATTTATTATTTAACATTAAATTTTACACCATCATGAATATTACTGCTCTGAGTGAAGGTACTTGATTCACAGTGTAAATTTGTTCATTACTACCACACTGCAGATTATAAAATGTTTGTAGCAAATACACAGAGAACTACTATTTGTATATGAGTAGAATGTAGAGAACTAAGGTACTTTAGAACTATGTACTACAACAACCGTTCTACTAGTGTAAATTGCAAGTAGACATTTATACACTTACTTGCAATAAAATACAGTACCTAATACATACAAACTTAAAAGCTACCTGTCTATGTGTTACATTTCTAATGGTTTTGTTTTTAAGGTAGTTGCATATGAGTGTGTAATGTATAAGAATATTGGAATTGTTTTCTGCTACGACTATACAGTGCACTACTCTTGCTCCTACTGGTTTCCTCTGGGCTAGTTTAGTTTTTATTTCTTTTAGACCTACTCACCTCACTTGACTTCACCACATTCTCCTCTTTTCCACCACATACCTCCACTACTACACTACTAAAACTAAAAGATTATTGCCTTTCTTAATAGCACACGTATAATATACGTAAATGCTTTAGTGCTGCCGTTTCTTTATGATTCTATTGCCACGTTCAATGAGAATTTACTGTTTCTCTCTACTCTGATACTTAAAGACAGTGATCTACTGCTCTATCGACGCATTAATGAGCTGACAGAGTAATTATACGTGCAAAACCCAACCTACTTTGCAAATTTTAATAGGAATCTATTGTTACTTGGTGTATTAATAAAGGCACATTAGCTTCTACTACAATTATACCAGTCATATATAAAAACAACAAGTTAAATCATAAAAGGAAATGATTTTCAATAAATCTTTCTTCATTTATCAAAACCAACGCAGCTAAAGGAAAGACTCGTAGTTGTAAGAAGACAGTCAGTCAGGAGACCTGCACAACACAACATGGTGTGTGCAAGGATGAGAAGATGCTGTATGATATTACGCTTTTGTTATTATGGCAGCTCCGTGTGGAATGGAAATGGCATAATTTTTCATTTGTAGGACATAGCCATCACAGAGCAAACGAAACAGATTCTTCTTGATTCATGAACAACAACTGACGTAGCAGATACCACACACAAAGCCAAATTGGCAATACAACAATGACATAGACGCAATGACTTCTTAGGGAAATTCATTCAAGACTGCATGTTGCTTGAATTTATATGTACTAGTAGAGGAACTTACTCAGACTCATACACTAAGCAGCTATTAGCTATACTATTAAGCTACACACTGTTACACTACAGACATACATGCAATGCACTGCTACATCATCGTCATAATAATATTATTCCTATTTACGGTGACGCTGACGGACATGACAAGAGAAAAAAGGTCTGACGCTGCGTTACGCTCTTTTGCTAGGTTGACTTTGACCAAAACCTAAACGGTATATCGGACCGAGACGAATAAGACACATCGCCTCTACAACAAACCTCTCTCTATGTCATTCTTTGAGAAGAGTGTATCATAATGTTATTGGAAGAAAAAAGACAAAACAAACCATAGCTAAGTATACAAAACAATTATTCATCGTAATCCCATACAAGATACGTGCAATGAATTTACGTAGGTATCTATTATGCTCGAAATGTGTACCAAAATGTGTGTTACAGTTTCCGACAATCCTTGTTGTGACATAATCAATGCATGGATACATCATACACATGTAACTGTGTATAAACTGAAATGCGTACAAGAGAGTTGAAGGTCGGTTAAAATCCATCATTCCTTAAAGTATCACAAAGTTTCTATATGTATTTATAAATGTACAGCACGACTAAGAAAAGCTGAACAAAGACGGAAATAGTTTTATAATGTGATAGGTAGGAAGAGTTTTAGAACAGGTGGGACTCGTGTGCCAGTATTATTAGCACGAGGAGGGGTACCGGAGAAAGAGAGACGTAATGTAATAAGGAAAGAGTTAAAACAAAGACACGCAGGCATGGTACATATTTGTATTTGTAAAGGATGTCATCGAATGTCATATTTGACAGCATGAAAGTCATTGTTGATTTGTGTCTATGTCCTGGTGTCGTTTCGTTTCGATTTGTTGGTCATTGTGTGTGCACTCCGTGTTTTGTGAGCGCAACAGAGAGTAGGTTTGGCCTGAAATACCAAAAACTGCTCTGAGACGAAGATGAGGGCAGTTGGTTTACTTTGGTTTGGCTTCGGGATGGGAATGGTGGATGATAATGCATGTTTACTCAGATGACAATGATGACATTATTATTTGTGTTGATTCTGGCCTATCTTGTAGTCAAAGATGTTATGTGACTCGTTGGGTAGGAAATGTGGAGACAGAGTTGTTGTGGCAGTAGTGGCATACGAGGATATAAAACAGCCCAACAGACATACCAGATTTACAAGATAATAAATTGACTGACTGTTATTCCTTTGATTCGCTCTGGCTACACGTTACATTCAGCTTTAGTATTTAAGCTATTTGCGTGTACTCTGACTGACTGGTGTTGTGTGTGCTGTTATTTGCTACAAACAATATATACTCTGTTAGTTTTATACAAGCTATTAGTTGCCAGAAAGCGTAGTAGGTAGAATAGAAACGAGTTGCTGACAGTGACATGTATTTGTGTCTTGTAAATGACACCTGGATTTAGAGAATGTATTTTTTGAGACAACTTGTGTTGGCTGGAATTTATTACTATTTGTTTGCAAAGAAAGGTGGTGGGCTCAACACACAAATTATAGGATTCTCACTAATAATACTCACATAAATGTACAGACATGGATCAATGCATGGCAAAAATTACTTTTTAGTTTGAGTTTAGTGTGAAGTTTCTATATGAGTCTTCAATATACATATTTAGGTTTACAGACAGACCGACCGACTTCTTAGATACGAGGAACACTTAAAAGAAACAACTTAAAATAAATTTTAGTGATCTACTGTTCTACTACTGTATAAGAGAAAGTAATATTGTCCTTATTCTATAATTGTGTTGTAAAATACACTGTGTGTATATTTGCAGAGGGTATTAGAAGAGATTAGAGAACTATTAATATTTCTGGACATTAGCAAAAGCAATTAAATTTAGTATTCGTACGTGCTTTGACTGCCATTAGCGTTCCTCTACCTGTACCTAGTACCTATACACACACAATCACATTATTATGTGCACTTGTTTATTTATAGTGCTATACTTACACAAGGTGGGAATTTCCCCTGTGTGAATTTACTATTAATAAATGTACCTACATACTACATTATGTGGTAGTAAAAAATGTGTGTTAAAGGAATACAAAAGTAAAAAACATTTCTACAGGCCAGTGAGTTACTGAGTGAGTAACTGTACCCTTACTCATCCTGATGTTTGCTTACTTTGCTTACATAGACACTACACAGTTAGTGGCATACTCTACGAATAGATACATTACATTATGTATCTTAATAATACAATGCCCATATTATGTGCAGTATACTGTGTACCAAATCTCAGCAATTGTAAACAGAACACAAATATAAATAAATAAATAGCAGCACTGTGTACAATAGGATGAAATAAGTATTAACCAACATATACGTGGTTGAATGAATATACATTGCAAATGTTATTTGCGCCCAGTCACATTTAATAGTTTCTTAATATACCTATACTTGCGAAAATAAATTTTATTAGCTGCGTGTTTCAATGTTTCTTCCAACAGATGTATGGACTATTGAAGAATTGACTTCTATTTAGATGTCTCTTGAGAATGGATTCATGCAAATTGATGATAAAAACGCAGCTAGGGGTAGAGACATTCATTGACAATAAAATAAATATTTTGCATTATACATTTTGGAGTAACTCCTTCTGACATTTCATTTTTGTCACGAATTTCTGATGTCTTACCCGAACTACATATGCAATGGGGCAAATAAAATAATTATGCAAAATAACACAACATGCAAATACATTGTGTACATGGACGGACAATTGGAACCAGAGAGTTAACTTACACCGAATTGACACGATTTAATATTATTATAATCTGAACAAACAGAAGTTCATTGCATGACGTAATGTGTTTTGTATTGCAAACAACTACTTTAACATCTTGAATCTAATTTCACAACGAAACAATGCAATTCAGCATTTTAAGCTACATAGCCTTTTATTTATGTAGATATTAAGAACAATCTTATTCTTGAAACAAAAAAAAAGAATTCTTGTGATTGTAATATGAACTGCAACTGCATGCAAAAATGAATACAAAAAATGAATACCTATATGCAAGCAGCACATTTAATTTTTCATTCAAGAAATATTTCTTAAGAATTCCATATAGGTTACCCTCTGGGTAAAAATCATTAGACATCATCACAGATAATATTCGTGTTTATCAACTCCTAATTATTCTGTGTAATAATACTTGATGAATCTGGAATTGGCAAGAACTTATCTAATTGTCTTTCTTGTTTTATTACTATTGCATAACACACCCAATAGCTTAGTATTGAACCCTCCAGCGACTGTAAAAACATAATCTATCCACGTGTTTGTAAATAACTCGTAAAAATCTTCAAATGCATAACATTAGTACAAGTCGTGAATAACTAAGTAGGCTAACAAATGCTCCTACCGTGTTATTTATTGCTAAGGAGGAAATGAATGAAAATGAGGAGATGTAGATTCCATTGGAGTCAAGCATTATGCTAAATAGTTGAACATACATAATATTGCACAGAGCATTTACAACAATGTTTTACATAATACTAATTATTCGTTGACCTGTGTCCAAGAAAAGTCAGCGTAAAAGTTTGAATATATAACAATAAGAGTGAAAAATTGAATTCAGCTGACATGCATATACATGCACAACGATTCTTAAGCCATTTTAATGGGAAAGATTAGAAATCCATTACTATTGTGTACCTACCACTTTTGTTATGCACGTTGCTTTTGTATAAATAGGTGGAAAAGTCGTAAAGCGTGCCGACAACAACGAACAGGCATATAATAATGAAAACTCAAACGACCTATCTATGACTAACCTATAGGCATATGGCATTCTACCTGCTGTGATTTCTTCTAGTTAGAAGATATTCTAGTTTTGTCTAATCGCACGTAATGGCTAATATAGGACGTGCAAACAAAAAGAAACGACAACAAGCAAATCTATTTCCTCTCTATTCTCTCGCCTTATTACTTCCACTTCCTTTGTTTTAATACTTGCATGATTTCCAATGAGTTTCAGTCATTTTTCTTTAGTTCTTTAGGTTATGAAATGGAAATCTTTCTTTACTAACCCACTCTCTCGTCCTACCCACACAACACCTTAAATTATATTGTAAGAGTAAACACACAATACATCGTAAAAATGTTATGAAGTGATAACTCCTGTTAAATGCAAAGAATGCATCTTGATTTGACTTGGCAGAGTTCAAAGTACTACGGAATAGCTGGAAGCAGAGAAAATCACAAAATGTTATGTGTTTAATGGCCATAATATTATGCTACACAAGCTTAAATAACTCGAGTATTTGGATTTAAAGGTACTAGGTAGGTTATTAGGTATAAAATACATAGACTTTAGGTATTGGTATTGTAACAGTATAGCATTTTTCTGTTTTTCCTAACAAGGTATGCACAGTGCATGAGGAATTTGGTGTAGTGATGATATTTTATAATATTATACGTATTAGCAAGTAATGTTTCACTTGACATAGCACGACAGACAAGAAAGACAAGATTGTAACATAACGAATCACATCGTAATAAATAGTTAGACAAAAAACGTGCATTTCACCATGTAATATGTGTCATAGTTATAAGAAACATCTCTTCAGAGAAGAGTCTTCACCACTCCACACGTACATACACACGCATGATTCTCGTAACCATCGTCAAATCACTGTATACCATGTGAGTGAAGGATGCAACGTGTAAAATATTTGCACTACAAGAAATAAGAGCATATGTATGCATTAAAATACCTCAGGCTGTATAATAATGTTACATTCTCAGTTTGCACACAGAAAGAAGAAGAGCTTATGCAAATTAGTGAATTTGTCTCCCTTTAGTGGGGCTAGTACAAAATGGTACTGCAGCGGAACAGAAATACGACACAATATTCTAGAGACGACAGATTTCTTCATTCATGATCATTTTAGGTGGACTTTTTATGCACTTTACCTCAATACCTTGTAGCCTACTATTACCTACTAAGACCTTTTCTTAGAAAATGCAATTTACATAGTCATAGTTTCAGATTAGAGCATGCAGGAAGTATTTGTAATATTAATACTGTCTTATATGTTGTGTAGATGCATGTGCTGAATTTGCCTTTATATTCTTGCTACAAATACATTTCTGTGCATGAATCTGAGTGTGGTAATAAAAACAGGACTGTTCTGCTCAAGCTGAAAACATTCATGGAAGATACAAAAGTTCAAAAAATTCGCATGGGTACTCGAGCAGAAAATTTTTGTGATGTGGTTTTAAGTTTTGGTAGGCTATGGAAAGAATGGTGTGGCATATTATGATCAGATGAGCATTTGCACAAAGAATATATTACGATCTCCACACAGCAAACACGTAACTACATAGCAGCTAAACCTCTGGAGACAGAACATTCGTAGTAAAACTAAGCCAGGCACGAAGTTTTGTGTACTTTACATAATATATAAACCTACTTACATTCTTATACCCACCTAAATAGTTCTACAAAACATAAAATCGCACGGTTCGATTGTACATGGTATTATTTATGTAAGAGTGACTTGTTTCATGATCATAATATAAATCCTTCTGCCTGTTCTCTGTGTTCTGTTTCCATCTTCCTTGCTTGCACATGCACTATGTGGATAATAGTATTACAATAATTTTATAACAGTACAGTTTCCTTGTAGTAGCAACACGCATAGGGCTACGCAAGTTACACAATCAAAATTATGTACTAGCATTTAATGCTTACAAATAAAATTTTAACAATGGTAAGTAGTACGAGTCGACAAACACGGCTTTACTTGCTAAACCTCAGAGAAAGATGAGATTCATAGAAAAACCAACATTTGGTCTGTGTCTTGCAAAATGCTGTAGAATATTCAATTCTTCCACACCAGCAGAAGCACAGCATTCTCATCGCCGCAACCACAAATACGACTTCAGAAGAGGAAAAATCTTTTGATGAACAGCAAAGAAACGTTAAACTCTCATTTGCAATTTTCCATGCGTTTTCTCATTTTGTAAGGGAGGAGTGCGTCTGCTGGTGTAATGCAGACAATTAGCTACACTTTACACTACCGTACTTTCAAACAATTGTGTAGTCACACCAAACACACATAATACAAACGTATCTATGTAATATATGTACCTATATAAATGAGATGAAACCAATTTGTATATTTAATCCCAAAGTATATAGCCTAGTAATAAGTAATGTAGCAAGGTAATCTAAAGTGTAACACTGACACACGCACATTATTCTATGACGCTTTAATTAAAGATATATTACTCTCATATATAAACTGAGCCATGTATGCATAGGTGAGCAGAATCATGTAGAATATATCTAAGTAGGTACTATGTAGGAAAATTTGTACTTGTAATCTACAAAGATGATATTGCGATTTTTTAGAAAATCACTACCACGCTTGTTAAATTCAGCTTATAAGATATTGTGTGTAGTGTGTTATTATGTGATATGGGTTGTTGTAAGGATGAAGAATAGAAGTGCGAATCGGCAGCGTATATTATTGAAGGGTGAGTGATAGAGATAATAATTATGTTCTGAAACCCTATCAAAACCAAGTCGAGCGACACACATACATAATTCAATTCAGTCTACAACTATTACTGCTACCAAGATAAACCCAAGTGAGCAAGAACTAAGAACACACTCCCTGATTTTCTATTAAGAACCAGTGCATTTCTTCTGCCAAGCTGACGCACCTTTAAGTAGACAATCAACGTTCCTTGTACTCGTGCTACTACCACATACTTCTAGATGGATATCATAATGATATCAGCCTAGATAAATTTTTACTCTTCGGAGATGCTTAGTGCGAATAATTAGATTAAACTAAATAACACGTACGAAACTGGAATTAGTGCATCCGTATATCTACGGAAGAAATCTGCACATGTATGTAGTCTACATACCTATTCGTATTTTGGTTTACATCAACAACATTATAGATCTTTGTAGTAACTTCAACCTATTGTCTTATTGTTTAACGAATAATTATTCTTTATTGATAAATAAGTCAAAGATGACTTAAAATACCCAATCCATATCATTCCATATGCCATAATAAACAATAAAGTATGCAACAGACTGACTGACTGAATCGAAAAAGATAGTACATAAAATATACTCCTGGTAAAAACCAAAAGCTTAATGAAGTACCTACAGTCTATAATACTTTGTAAATCTATCTGCTGAAATCTTGTAGCTAAAATGATGTTTAATATCTCTACATAAATATAGTAACTGCAATTTAAAAATGACTTGATCTTTTCAATATGCCAATTTTTAGAAGTCTTTGGTACATTTATTTTTGCGATGCTCAGTCATTCTGTATTATTCTGACAATGGTTTCGCCAACAATAAGTCAGAGGGAACAAAAAATGGGAGGCAGATGCACTACAAATAGAAATCAAAGACTTTTCAACTCTTCTTATTGTTAGTAACTTAAGTGCGGAGGAAGCTCCTAATCAAAATTGCTCTTTGATTAGTTGATATTTTTGATTGTATCAGTTGCATAGCTTTTTTATGTGTGCTCTCACAGTATGAGTTTACCCGTGCGGTGCAAAGAAGATGGTACGATGCCCTAATTAATAAAAATTGTTCAAGTGTATTAATATTATACGTAAAGACATTAGCTAGTAGTAATAAAATTACAACACACATCTATGTGTATCTCTATGTAAGCAAACTACTAATACTCCATCAAGTCGACCTAAGCTTGTTTCATGTATAGCCATAATAATAAAATAGCATGTGTGTGTTTTAGTACTAGGTTTGTGTGATAATAATAATCCCATAGTTGATTTCTTTTCTAGCTCTTTGTTTTCAGGTTGGAAAACTACACCTAGCTACATACACCTAATTTAAAGCTAAATTTCGTTAATGATTAAACTACAATAAAAGCCTTTGCACTACTGGACGAATAATAATATTATTACGACTGTACTACATTTTTATGTAATGCTCCACCAATGCAATCACTCGTGTACATTTCTGAGCTCTGCACTCTTGAAACAACTAATCTTGTTCATTTATCCGAACGAAATTCTTCATAGGGTCTGCACGTCTTAGATCTTACACTCAAGCAAACCCCTTTGATGCTGTAACAATGTAACTCTGCAATTATATAATAATAAAGTGTAATGATAACAATAAAGAATTTATACACTTTAAACTTTTAGATGCACATGCAGATACTTCTGCAATATAACTATTACATATCTACACCACCTTGGTCGATGAAAGATGAAGGTCAGTTCAGATTTTAAAACTATTTCATAATTCAACGCAGTAGTGATCACATAACACTCATGTAATTCTATACCATTAATAATCCTATGTACAAAAACACAGTGCGATCAAATTACATAAGAAATTAAACTCGCAATGATAAAGATATCGATGAAGTTTCTTATTACAATTCAACTCAGCAAGTCTAGGTGATCTGTTGTACATCTGTTGCAGAGTTAACTCTAAAGCTATCATAAATTACATCATTTTGTGCCATGTCCGTTTTGACTGGTTTGGTTTACTTTTCGTTTGTTTGGCTCTCGTGAGAATTTTTCTATTGTAGAATACACCTGAACCGTGTATTAATCAAATAAAAAGGCATACACCTTTACCTTAGAAATAATAGGGTTTCTAGAGTCAGATTATTGACCACGGCAAGGGGTCAGTGAGAATAATCGTCAAAATGGATTCGTATGACATGAGTTACCTTTCTACTACAACAACGAGTGGAAATACGCAGTTAGACTGTTTGGAGTATTTATTCGGAGAAAGACTAATTGTAATTGTTACAAAGGGATCAGAAGGTGGACCAAGGCCAAGGGTTTGGGTTAATGGCCATAGAGAAGCCATTTCTTACAAATGCGTTTACTATTATGACTGCAGCACTCATATTACTTAAGAATTTACAGTGCAATGCTTTTTTACTCAAGATATAATTGTTCTGTTATGTCCAAAGACGACTAAGAGCAGTTTTCAAGGTGAGAGTCGTCACGAATAGAAGGGAGCTATCATTACTACACAAGTCTCTGCGCAGATAAAGATAAACTAAGGTGTACCATACCACCTTAAACTACTATTAGAGTCTCCTGGATCATGCATACCGTAATTTCTTTTTTTAAGTATGTGTGTGATTGTAAGATCGTAACGAGTAGAAGTACCTCTTGTATACAAACAGAGGAAATACACTGGCCTTCACCTTTCCATCACAATAACATTCTTTAGAATCATTTGTAAAGCGTGTAATATCCCACACTGCGCACTGGCTGATGAACTTATTCAAGGTGGAAAGGGCAGTAATGCATTATAGCTTTAATCTACGCGGACTGGAAATAAAAATGAACAATCTGTATTTTAACTTATAAAGAGAATCTATGTGGGAAAGTATTTTATTACAATATCGTCTTGCCTCATCATAATCACATTACAATTATAATATTCGTCATTTTCCTTCCTTGCTGCGTCTTGAGTACATAGTACCCACAGTCTTTTTATAGAAACTAATTCATCCTTGTTGTCAATAATTTTATAATTGTAAAGGAGCTACGCTAGCGGAGAGACGGACGTAAAATAAGTTTGAGCTGAGTGGAGTGTTTTATATCTTTGTAATACCATAAGGTTTTCTGAAAGTAAAGCGTTGGAAGTTTTCTCTCTGCCTGGCAGATTATCTATCTAGGTGTCCAGCAATTGAAGTATAGTTTCTTGCCTTAGTAGCATAGTTATCTATATTTTCAAACATTGAGGTACAACCATACAACAATGGTAGACAATATCAAAAGGCGAAAGCTTGAAACACGTCATAGTTTTTATGGAGAGAAGCATAAAATAAAGTAGAACCTAATCTTTCATTGGAGCCTCCGTGTAGTGTAACAGAAGAAATTCGTGCATGCAACGACAGTCTCATCTCCAAACCACTTCAAACCAATTCTCAATGAATAGACCCCAACTAACAACACAAGCAATAACGAAGACGCGCCACCTGAACAAAACTTTGAGATTATGATGAAGACGAAAATCTTAACAATCCTGATATCAGGAGCATAGCGGAGTGCCCATGAGTTTCAGCTATACTTTCTTACATATAAATTGTAGCTCGAGTACCGCATATGTATCATATACAAGTACATAATAAACGTAGCATACAGTGCGCAGTGTGTTAAGGTTGTTGTTGTATGTAACACAACAACGTAGTAGTACATACCTATGTATATTATAAAAGACTGAGAAAAAATCCCGTTAGCCGACTTGCCATGTTTCGCCTGGCTTGTCCTACCTGCTACTATATAAGATGCATATTATTGAATTGAGGCTTCTTCTCCATATATACGCAGAACAAGTGTTGTGTTGATTATGTATTGCATTTCAAATCTTTATAAATTCTATTGCACTTGAATTTTATACACTTTATATAAAAACACAAGGCAAGGCAATGCAGAAGTACTGTACTATTTAGGAGTGGGTTTATATATACACATAACATTTCAATATACACATTAAAGCCGAGTTTCCACAAGAGTCTCATCCCAATTGGCATCAGACAGTTTGTCTAATCCCAAACTGTATGTTACGAAATGGCATTAGATCGCTAC
>JAQFYB010000980.1:0-39445 GCA_034694085.1 Pogonognathellus longicornis
GTATCAACAGAACCCTGTTGGCTTTCAGAGTTCAGGACAAAACACCTACAGGACCCTGTAGAACATTTCCGGACGGGGTACGTAACTTAAGTATGCATCATCATCTCATTTTCGATAGGATTTTTGAGGCTGTGACTCTTTGGTCTAATTTTAGCCAAATCCCCGAGAACACCGCAAAGGAGTATTAACTAGCATTTTAGCTTAAAGCTTCTCTACCCGAAGAAAAAGAACTACAGAGTAGTCACTAACTTCAACTACACTCGGAATACATATACACAATCTATCTGCAATATACCTAACAAGATTTCATATAAAAATACACACACACAAACACAGTTAGTATTTTGGTTACCTAATATTGTAATAGTACTACAAGTAAGTATAGAGACAGAGAGAGAGTGATCTTTTACAGAACTTTACTCTGGGTGGACTGGATAACGAACTGTTATGAACTATACAGACTTTTGTTGGTGATGCTCCTGATGCTCCTGTTACCACAAACTCTCAGACAGAAATCGTGGTGTTGTGTATATATAGGTAGGATAGTGCATGCATTCTCATGTACATATGTTTGGCGAAGACTCTGCTACAACTACAACTAAACTAGAAATTCTACTGGAAATACACACGTAGTATTCAACTCTTCACACTTCTGTGTATTTGTGTGTATGGCTAGTAGTTTGGTGTAATACAATGCAATGGAAGAGCAAACTGTGAGAAGAAGATGAGAAAAGTGTATTATATGTTGAACCGGGCTAATATACATTTGACTATGTACATACAATGCACAAGCCACAGCCAAATAAATGGAAATCGGTAGTAAAGTAAGTAAATTGGTGAAAAGAAAAGTCAAATAGGAAGAAGGCGACATATGTAGTAAATATAAACCCCGTGTAGAATTCTGTAGTGTGTTCCCTGTTCCGCGTTGTTCATTTCATTCACGTCGCCATTCATTGCTCCTCTTCGTCCACCACAACGAGAAATCAAAGAGAATTACTAAGAAGTAAGCAGAAGTCTTGGGATATTCTCCTGAAAATATTTCTCCAGGACAAAACCCGGCAATTCTACCAATTGTAGTTTAGATTTCAATTTATTGTTGCCCAGTTTCAGTTAGAAATGAATTTGCAGAATGAAATATGACGAAAGAGGAATTGTGTGCTCGTAATTGTAAAATTTCCGTGAAAATGTCTTGCAAAAGTGAACACAGTGTGCGAGAGTGGGCGTTGCACTGGCTTCGTTGCACTTCCTCTTCATTCTTTCCTGGTTCTTTCGGATCCCAGAGCTTTAACAGCTATACAAAGTGAATGGTGAATTTTGTGCAGTATTTTCTCTCGCTTGCTTCGATTTACACACTTTTTCGTTTCCTCCTTCAGTTTCTTCCTAATCTTGATTTCAAACAAGTGATTACAGTGTGTTGTGCAACTATTCTGTAAACTACTTATAATATATCTACCTATAATTGTACTTAGGTTTTAAACATTTAGATTTTATGAACAAAATTAATCGCACATAGTGAAAAACTGTCATTCATGTAAATCATTTTATAAAAGTACATGCATTTCCTCCTGCAGTTTTCTTTGTTGGAATGTTAATCTTGTATTAAACATATTCTAGGAGTATTCAATAAATATTCAACGAGAGATTTAATCACATTTTTGCTGTAATTTCTATAGCGTAATTAATTAGTTAATTAGTATTAACCGATTAAGGTTTATCATACAAACCATTTACAGAAGCTATTTAAACTTATCGAGAAAAAACTAAAACTGACAAAGAAAACATAAAAAGAAATTGTAAACTTTCTTCTTACTGGGAAAGATTTAAACGATACTATTTTCAAGTTATTCTTTTAAATTCCCAACAACATATAATTTGAGTTTTGTTGGTTAACCCATTTCCGGTGATACAGCTATATACATTATACATATTACAGTACAGTGCATGACAGAATTGAAAACTCGCAATTATTTACTCTTATCCAGTATATGTGTACATCTTATGTACATAGAAGCTTAAACGTTATAATATTTATGATTGTTGCACAAAGTTATTTTGTATTTGTTCTAGAACATCGGACTGAGAGAAAAAGTATGTCATCGTCATGAAAGAAAAGGAATAAGTGTGTTTGTTGGTTGAGTTGGCTGAAACTGAGTTTTGGCTGAAGTCTTTAACAGTTCACTTTGCTTGGAAGAAGAAAGTATACACATACACTACACACTCCTCTGAAAATCTGATCTGATCGTCGTAATGCAAATCTGACTTCCATATAGCTTTAGACACATTTTATTTGTTTGTCACTATTACTAAGTTACGTACGTACTACGTGATGTGAATCACCGACATGTATTGCTATCATATCCACCACACTACTTACACTACAGAAAAGTTCCGAATGAATGTGGTGCTCTGGTTTGGAAGCCCAGCCGACACAAATGACAACTTTTACAATTTGCTGTATAAATCGTGAATCATCTTCGTTTTTAGTTTAGTGTTTGTATATCAACCATTAGTATGTCATGTCCTGAAAGAGTAAATGAATCTGTAGAACTTTAGCTCTTAGTCTTTACTAGTGTAGTGTAGGATAGTACAGATACATATATTATAAATAGATACCAAAGAATCTTACATAAATATTATATATAGCCATATTCTAATACTTTCTTGAAAAACAAATCACAACTCTTCATAATTCAAAATGGTTCTTCGGGAGCATAACGATCCTTTGAACCAATCCCGTGGTATCATGGGTGCGTTGGAAAATTCCAACGTGCAAAACAACAGGGGACGCCTACGCCAAAGGTACGAGTACAAAAGCCATAAATTACTACATACTACATGTTGACTCATCCAATTTTGCATGTGTGTAACTTTAGCCATAAAATTTACATACATTTCCCTTCTACAGATTTGACCTGATAAGAAAATTGGGCCAAGGAACGTATGGAAAAGTGCAGCTTGGAATAGATAAAGAAACTGGACAAGAGGTATACACAAACACATGTATTTTTCTTATGTCTCTGTTATGCTTTAACAACCAATCCTAAAAAATTTACATACTATTTGGATACATGCGCGTAGCCAGGGGGTTGCACAGGATCCAAGTGTACCCCCAGAACCAATTATTATGGTCATTAAATACAACAAAATCAGAAATAATTACTTTCGAGAATTTCATGCATTTTACTGTAGTTTTGACTTAAATTGACTCAATATTTTATCGTTATTGAGTTTTTGCCTTCCCCAAGAAATCGATTTCTGTAAAGAACTTTGCTGTACACCCCCAGTTTATAATCCTGGCTACGCGTCTGTTTGGATATATAGAATGTACGTAGAATGAGAATATTATTATTATGTTGTATGCATTATGCATCCTGCGTTTAAAGATGAGTACCAACATAATATTTTGTATTTTATTAGTTTTTTCCATAGTAGCATACCATTTACCATCCTGTAAACACACAGAGATTGTATAACATTATATTTATTACACTAACCACCTATGTATGAGTTTCCAGCACTTTTAACATTCAACAGCTCAACTTACACTTACGGTCATGAATTTTAAAGACGACTTCTTTTGCATTAAGTAAAATGCTTTCTGGCCAACATCTGTCTATCTCTCCAAGTCTCTGCATTGCATTTTCCTTTTATTAAACGCTTTTTAACAACCCGTTGTGTGCATTCAGCGTATAACATCATCTCTCGCCTCCATGAGTTTTTAGTGTTAGATAAATACATCCATATCCATCCCAAGTACAAGCCAAGGGAATTCCCCACTTTGAACATACTCTTTATGTCTGGGATACACTGAAGGGAAAAGAACTTTGCATATCAACTTTTTAACATTTTCTTTACAGATACTTATTACATTTGTAAAAATCAATGTCTCGTCCAATTTTCAAATTTTTCCTTCAAAACACATAACTATTAACTACGTAGTCGAGCACATGGGGAATTATACTTATCCAGAATGTAATACATTCAAAATGAAAACTAAAGAGTCAAAAGATATTTCCAGTTTTTCATAGCACTTTGTTGTCTCAAAGTGAATTTGTTAGTATGAATACAGGATACATCCAGGGCCGTACCCAGCATTAGGTTTTGGGGGTACAAAACATCACAATTTTATTAAATATTATCACACATAGAGCGAAAAATTTTGCGATTTTATTTATGGGGTAATTTTATCGTAAAATATTATAATCTTTTTGTTTTTTGGAGGGGTGCATGTGCCCTTGCCCTGCCTCTGGGTACAGCTTTGGATACATATCAGTATTAATTATTACTTATCTCTGACATACATTACAAAAATATTTTTAGTTGGTACTTCATAATATGGTGTTTTGGATCCTTCTTTCTTTACCCACACCGCTACACTTAATTTGTTTAGTCGCATCTCATTAAATACTTGTTAATTACATGACTTAGTTTTCATTAATGTTAATTAGCTACGGAAGCTTTTCAAGTTGTGCTAATTGCCTAATTTTGACTATTTGTTTAAGATTTAGTGCAATAATTAACTCGTTCTATACAGAAAGGAATAACATTTTTGATAGACACGTTTTCGTTTACACACGCTATACTTTTTGGATGTAGCTCGAGTTGGTTATTTTGATAAAGAGGCGAAATGAGACAAAAGTTGTATACATTCACTTATAAAAATGAAGTTGAAAGAAAAACAGTTTCTGAATCAGATAGAAATAAAGCAAGCGAGAGGAAACGACGTAACTGTAGAGTAAAGCGCTATATTATAGTTTGCACATGTCCGTGCATCCCATTGCAGCCTTCCGCCCACGAATTACCGAATACCTGAAAAGTCATGCCAATATTTTTAGAAGCTTGGTTTCCCCAGATTCTATGCATTCTGCTCAGATGAATCATTTCATGATGTCTACAGCTTTATGACGCTTTTCTCTTAGGATTAACTTTTATGATGATCAATTCCTTAAAGCATCGCCAAGCACATTATATCAAATAACATAGCCGTTAAAAAGTGTAAAATACAAGTTTTATGTTTTACGTTTAGCTAACTGAGCTGTAAACATATTTTCTGTTTTTCTGTTTCTGTATAATTCTATGAGTGTCACGACGTATCTGTGTAATTAACAAAATTGCTGTTGAAGTGTTAATTAATCTGGCCAAAACAAATACTTGAGCATAAATTATAATTGTTTTTTTTCGAGCAATACTTTTTTAAATTGCATTTTCTCCCTTTTACCCCATTTCCATCCAAAACACTTAAAACACATTCCAGTACAAGAAAACAAATTGACCTCCATCAAAATAGTTGACAATTGTATTCCTTAATTCCTCCTTCCTATTCAATAAAACAATGGACATGATGTTAATTAATTGTAGAAACGAAAGGCATGACTTTTTGTTTGATTTTGAAGTGTACAAAACTGACTACAAGCAACACTTACCAGCGTAAACTAAACGCACTGAGCGCAGGGCAAAAAACTCAATATACATTACATACGTATTAACTTACGTAAGCCATAATGTGGTTTCCTATAACATGTAATTAGGTATATATCACTTTCCTCCTACTTCTTTTCTTTGTATATTATACCACATAGGCTACACAGGACGGATTTTTATGAGAGCTAATGTGTAGGAGGTGCAGAGAACGAAAGAAATCAGAACAATCAACTCAACTGAAACCCTAACATTAATAAATTGCAGCAGTAGTTTAGTTTTTCTAATCCTATAGTATACATATGCACAATATGCACTATAGGTAAACCTGTTAATTTTACAAGAAACTGCAATACTAGGTGCATAATAATTGTATAAGCAATACACAGTGCCAAAAGCATAGAAGAACGCATGTTTTTTATACTTAATTTATTGGATAATTATATAGCATGACCAATTCATACACACATACAGATAGTAAGGTTAGATTAGACCGAATGTTTGTATCAATATTAGTAGCGAATAATTTGGGAGAATAATGTATAAATTTCTATTTAAAAAAGACAGACAAGACAGGACAAGTTCAGTGCTCTAATCAAGAAGAGTGTCATGGATTTCGTATTTTCTTTCGGTATTAACCCAGCTAAAGGGTGAAATGAAAATGTGGCCAGGCTATAAATAGACTGTTTTGTCATCTTTCAAAGTTGCTTCACAGTCGGTATATCCGTCCGTATTATACTCAGCAGGGCCACAGCAAAAGTGTATACACTACAAGTAGCTTTTCACAGCATTTCTTACTGTGTGTCTGCCTTGCTCCTTCTGTACTGTATGTACATGTACAATATTATTACAGTATTACTATTACTACCCTACTCGACTGTTGGTGTTGTTGGTGTTGCCTGTAATAGTCTCGAATCTCAACTGCCACCACCACAACTTCTACAAGAAAGATCTCCAGTTATGTGTACTATGCGACTAGTATGTCGTATCGTATGTGTACGTAGTACTACGTAAATACATGTTTTATACACATTAGTATTTTCAAAGATATCGTACACACGTAATATTTCCTCCAATGTAAATGTTGCCGATTAAGTAAAGAGTGCAGGAACATAATAATTTGATGTTTGCCTTTAATTCTTCTTTCGAGTAGAAATATAGAAAAATGTATTCACGGAAAGAGTTCATGCCCTGTACACATACATACGTAGTAAGTACATACTTATATACGATTTAAGTAGGCACTTAAGAACGTGTATGATTTGATAAAGAAGATAAAATAGCACCCAACCAATTTTCATTGCTTTTTTGCGTATTTTCCATGACATTACCCTTTGAACATTTATAAAACTACGTATGTGAACCTGGGCATGCTTGTGTAAGGAGTATAGACACTTTTATGTCGTTAAAATACACATGGTCTTGATAGTGATGGTGTTTGCATAATTGTATACATAATTTCGTACTTTCGGCTCCTTTGGTTTACACGTATTTGCTTTCTCTTTGTCTGTGCGTAGACAAATACGTACCTGGATACAATTGCTGGTAATTGTAAACAGTTAGGTATAGCTCTGTTATGCTTACAATTGCAAATTATACGTAGGCTCTAGTATGGTGTAGTTCATTACAATAGATTTGCGTTTGAGTGTGTAAAACATTAGTTACATTCATTGTGCTGTGTGTACTGAGAAAAGTGTAGTTGTGTATTGTGACTTAGATATAATTGTGAATTTTAATGATTTCGCATTCTGTCTCGACTGGGTACTCTATTTTATCTCGGTAAATTGAGATTTGGTAATGAGATATGTCGATATGTGCTATATTGTAAGTTGTATGTGTGCCTTGGTTTTAGTAATGTAGTATGTTTAAGGAAAAAGGCTAGGATAGTCAAGAATTTTGTTTTCTTTGAATTGCATTGGGGCTGTGGCTTGCTGTTGTATGTTGAACAAACGCAATGATACGCCTCCGCTACGATTAGTATATCAGTTTCTTCACATAAAGTGAAATGGCAATGGCACTCGTTAAAGATGTTCGATGAACTTCATTTTCTACGTAGATATTCTTAACCCCGGAGAGTTGTTACAGACAGCAAACAAAAAATACTCTGTTGACTTGTGCACACAGAGATATTTAATTGCACTACTATCATAGTAACTCTCTGTGTATTTCATATGTATTTGTTTGTATTTGCAATAGCAGTATTGTATGTAAAATCAGAGTGGTATGTCTACATGGTATATACATTAAAGGTTACCTATATAGTTTTACACAGTGACAGTTTACAATTTAAACAGATGAGAATAATAGCCCTGTGTTTTTGCGAGACTATGCACGAACGTACAACGTATTGCTTGTTTTAGTTTTGATACCTACGAGACTTGTTTTGCTTTGGTGTAGTTTTGCTTTGGTGTAATTTTGCTTTGGTGTAGTTTTCTTGGCTTGAGAATTAATATCATTTGTAAAATGTGTAAATGATTACTTAAGTTTGCTTGAATTATGAGGAAACTTCGCGCAGTACCCAGTAAAAGATCAAGAACACTGTCAAGTTGACGACACTTTAGTTCCAGTGTATTATATATACGACTACGCTTGGATTACTTTACAGTTAAATGTCATTTAATATACCTGGTACTTAGTACCGAGTCTACAGAGTAATGCCATGCACTTTCTCAGTAATTCAATTTACGGGGAATATTATAGATCTGACTTATGTCTTGGCTATGTTTATACGATACAATCCATTAGTGTATTGATAAAACCTCTGAGTCAATAAACAATTTTCACAGGAAATGTGCAAACAACTTTTGTATCTTTACAAGACTTCTTGGCTTCAAGGAAAGAAGTAGCTACTAATAATAGTAATAATGAGAAAGGAATGTGTTTGCTTAACAATTGTGTAAATACAATTGAGGTTGAGAACAAAATTGAACTTTAAAGTTGAATGTCATGACCCGCTTCAACATAAACTAATCATGCTTTAAAAAAGGATTAAACATATGTGCCTAATGTTAACGAACTATTCTATTGTTGTTTTAAGAAATTCAGCTATTCATTTTTTCTAATCTTTTCCAGGTTGCTATCAAAACTATTAAGAAATCTAAAATTGAGACCGAGGCTGATTTGATTCGGATTCGTCGTGAGATTCAGATTATGTCGTCTGTGAGACATCCAAATATAATTCACATTTACGAAGGTGCTTTACATACAATCAAAACTATTAAAGTGCCTTTTCAAATTACTCATTCTGAATTCTAATTCATATTTCACGATAACTCATCAACATTTTTAAAGGAGATATATTTTCTTGTTAACGCATTGTTTCAATTTATTTATTTTCATGGCAGTGTTTGAAAATCGCGAGAAGATGGTACTCGTTATGGAGTATGCAGCTGGTGGAGAACTGTATGATTATCTAAATGAGCGAAAAATCTTACAAGAAGATGAAGCAAGACGGATTTTTCGGCAAATTGCATCTGCAGTTTACTACTGTCATAAAGTAACTATTTAACTATTATGGATAACACATTCTTTTCTTTTTTTACACTCTTTTAACAACAATTTCAATTTTCTCAATTCTTTCTGTCTTTAAAACAGTCCAGTGGTAAAATGTTAGCTCACCCACTCATCCAAGGCCGTACCCACGATTTGGTTTCGGGAAGGGGGGCCCTAACATCATAAGTATATTATATTATATTATAAATGATCATTATCTCGCGTAACGCGTAAAAATTGAGCGAATTTGTGGGTAAAATGCAATTTAAAGTGTATCAAACTTGCGAGTAGCGTCAAAAATTTTGAGAATGTTTGAAATTTTTTCCCAAAATAACCTAATTTTTGAGATTTTGAGGTAGGGGGCTCTTGCCCTAGTGCCCTGCCGCTGGATACAGCTTTGCACTTATCCCTAAAAATGTTTTTCTCTCAACTCAGTCATTGTTACTTGCCATACTGATTTAAATACGCGTCTCACACCCATATCTGCACAGTAGTTGAACGAATCTATATTTATTTCCATTCTTTAATGTTGACATTGTTATTTGTAGTTTAGCAATCAAACAAGAAGAGAGACAGGTTGTACGCTTCAACTCTCTTGCGATTTTACTGATTTCAATCTATAGGAATATTTTAAAACAAGACTATTTATTAAAACAAGAAGAAAAATGACAATGAGTGTAAGTAAGTAAGCCTTGAGCTCAAATCAATTTGGCATTGACATACTGTATCTATTGTAAGTATAATAATAATACTCGTACTAATATGTATCGAAATTACTTAGGTAGGTAGGTATAGTAAAAAAAACTACAACAAGTCAACTTCGCAATAGTTCATCTGTGTTTATTAGTATTTCCAGATCTCCAGCAGACATAATATGAGCTGTTGCAGATATTAGTGGCGAAATGAGCTTATATACGTCCCATTTGTTTTTTATCTTTCATTCTATGTACCACCACACTAACCAAAAGGCCTAGCAAACGCAGCCCGTCTCTTTACAGACTCTTTCAGTTAAAGAATGTATATTTTGGCGAAGGAAGATGAGTGCTCATTCATAATCAATGACAACAACATTAGTGCACACTGCAATGTTTTGTAATATTATGTTGCAAGCAACGACGAATGACTGTGTCTATAGATTGCATACATACATACTACCTACATACATTCATATACAATGTACAGAATCATGGTAGTAGTTCAAAATACTATACTGGTGGAAGCATTATTTGATGGTTTAGTTCAATTCAGCTGCGTCGAGTCGGTCGGCTACGTTTTTGTCTCGGAAAGATGTATGTGTCTTTGGCTGCAAGCCACGACCAGAGACACAGAAGAAGTTTGCAAAATTACACGACGCAATTGTATAGAGTATCTGTACAGATATCCATGTCGTAATGGCTTCACTTGCAAAAAACTATAACGTTTCTTGCTTAGCATCATTCTTGCTAAGCCACGCTTTTGTTACAATTATTATATTTAATTAAATGTGTACAGTATTGTATCTGTAGTATGTGTATTTGTTTGTAGTTTACCTTTGCCTCAAAGAATGTTACAATGGTAAACAATTTTAAACGGGTTAATATGATGAAGTAGGTTATGCGATTCAAAATATTACTGCTGGATGTATTCAAAGGTTATACTATAGGAGGATTATGTTTGCAGCGATAAATACTGTAGAAAAGCATCACTAATGAGAGTGTTAGTCATAAAGGTATACATAGTGTATGAGTTAGCTTTGGCCTTCCTGTCGAGTCTACTGTCTGGGTGTGAGACGCTATTTATTATAGGATTTTCTCGGTCTCTTTGCCCGAAATGTCTTGTTTTAGTCGGGTGCTGTACTGATGGATGAGATGGTTGAGCTTTGCTATTGGGAAGAAACTAATGGGACTGTGCAAGTGGAGAACGTTTTAACAATGATTTAATGATAATGTTTACTTATTTGCTTTCTTTTCAGCATAAAATCTGTCATCGTGATCTCAAATTAGAAAATATTCTGTTGGATGAAGCATCAAATGCCAAGGTAAAAATTTGAAAAATCATATAATTCAGTCTACGATCCATAAACCACTTCTGATGCAACCAATAACCTGTAAAACTCTGTGTTGAAAATATGAATTTATTTATTTATCTTGTATAGATAGCGGATTTTGGTTTAAGCAATGTTTTTGATGATGTCCATTTGCTCAAAACTTTTTGTGGCAGTCCTTTGTACGCATCTCCAGGTAATTTGTTTTTGTCTTTTGTTGATACACACATAGTTTAAAATTGTCTTTAAATGTCCAAAATATTGTATGGAATTATCTGTGTTAATTATTGCCGTAACTGATTCCTGCTGTTAAAAAAGGCTAGGTTTAAAGCATGAAAATCTGTACAGTAGATTCATTTTGAATGGCTTAATTAACAATGCTAAGTTATTTTTGTAGATGAATTGAACTCTGTGGTATTTACGAAGTTGCATTTGATAATTGTGCTTATTTTCATTTATCCTCAGAAATCGTGAAAGGAACACCGTACTTTGGCCCGGAAGTAGACTGCTGGTGAGTTCGTAAAACATGAGATGTTTGTATTGTATACGTAAAAGTGAGAATGAAATAAAACTCTGGGTAATTATTCTTTGCGTGGAATTTTCTTTGGGACAGGTCGTTAGGAGTGCTATTGTATACACTGGTGTATGGTGCGATGCCCTTTGACGGCTCAAATTTCAAGCGACTAGTCAAACAGATCTCGAATGGCGACTACTACGAGCCAAAAAAGCCAGCGGAAGCTTCTCCACTGATAAAAATAATGTTGACTGTAGATCCGTTAACAAGAGCAACAATAAAAGACGTCTGTTCGCATGCATGGATCAATTTCAGTTTTGATAAACAATGTTTGGGAATCGCAGAAGAATTGGCAAATCAAACACCAGTCCGACTGGATTTGTTGCTTTCCCTTGCTCCGGCATATAATATAAACCATTCTCAAGTTGTGATTGAATCTCCGAATGCTGAAGGAGCGGCTTCCACATTGCCTCCTGGTGAAACAGCGGCCGCCGCTAATAATACGGCTGCGGATCCTTCCAATGCCATTGCCAACCATGAAAAGGCTGAAAAGAAACAGGGTGAAGGTAAAGAAAAAACAAAGGAAGCTCCAGCAAAACCAAAGAGAAAGATTCAACAAGTCAAAACGAAATCGAAGAGTTCGCCGTTACTAGATTTGATTATGGACGAAGAGGATGAGCAGGGTGACAATGATGACGAGGGTGATACTTTAAGTGAAATTAGTGAGATACAGACTATTGCTGAAGATCTGGCTGAAATTAAAGGAAAAGGAAAATTAAAAGAGTCCAAAGATAAATTACAGCAGCCAAAAATATCTGTCGTTCAAAAACCAGAAAAAGCGGGCGAAGTGTCCAGTAAACTTAAAACGAAGGCTGGTGAAGAAAAGAAAGCAGGTGAGCCAGTTGTTTCGACACCAGTCAAACCAGCTGTTGAAGCAAAACCCGCTGAATCTAAATTCACAGTTAAGAAAGTCGTGGAAAAGAAGGATGAAGTTGTTGCTGCGGAAAATAAACCGGAAGAGAAAGCTGTTTCTGAACCACCTAAAACTCCAGTTGTAAAGAAAAAGGTTGTGAAAGCAAAACCAGCTGAGGTTCCACCTCCACCACCACCCACAGCTCCAGCTCCACCAAGTCCAGTTACAATCACTGCACCTCCGGCTCCCAAGGAGGAAAAGGTAGCTAAGGTTGAAGAAATTGTGAAAAAAGAAGAGACTGTGCAGAAAAAAGATGAATCTGTTAATAAAGTCAAGGAAGAAAGTGCAAAGAAGGAAGAAAAGAAGGAGGAGGTCAAGAAAGAAGAAAAGAAAGAGGAATCATCTTCTTCTCCAGAACCAGTAAGTAAACAAGGAGAAAAGCCAAAAGAAGAAAAGGAAGGAACACCCACTCCGAGTAGACCTAAGATGGTTAAACAACGATCAGATTCTTCTTCTGAAGTTTCTCCGACCAGAATAGAGAGGAGAAATTCTAAGGTAATATCTCAGAAGACTGCTGAACTGATACAAAATCTCAACACGAAAACTTCAACTAATTCCACTTCGGAGCCCGTACCTAAGGCCAAGAAACTTGTTATTCCTTCTTTCAAGGTTTCAGATGCAAAAAGTCGTTTTGAGGCTAAACCTCCTAGACCAATTAATGTGTCCTCGCTTTCAAAGTCAAGAGCTGCCATTGAAGCGAAATTAGGAGTGAGATCGTCAGACAGCGAAACAGAGGGAACTAAAAAGGTGGTGAAAACTGCTGATAAAACTGCTGATGAAAAAGATAAAATTCCAGAGCCAAAGGCTGATGATGCAAACAAAAAACGAAAATCCAAATCACCCAGCCCTCGCAATGAAACAGCTGTGGTGGACTCTAAAGATAAAACTGAAACAGATGCAAAAACTAATGGAACTGCTACTAGTTTAGAAGTCCAAGCTGGAGAAAACAAAGAGAAAACAAAAAGTCCAACAGTGTCACCAAAACCAAAGCCAAAAATAATGAAGAAACCCACCGTGGAAAAGGAAGAGGCTAGCAAACGAGATTTAGGCCCGTCTCCAGAGCCTTCCACTCTCAGTGAAGATATTTCAGCCAAAACCACTACTGATGATCAATCTGCTTCGACCATATCACAATCAACTGCAAATACTATCACAGATATTGCTATCAAGTCTACTAAAGTTGTGCCACCAAAAACTGTGAAATCTTCCGCCGAACAGCAGATGAAACCAGTTATTCTTGACACAGGTACTGGAGCTCCTAAAACAGCAATGATGCTGGTCAAAGGAAAAACTACACCATCCCCACAGACAACTCCACCGGAATCTGCTGTTCCAACAACTACAGACCCACTTCCAGGAGCATTGGAAGCTTCTGCAGATCCTTCAAAACCACCAAAGTTACTAACAAAACTTCCACCACAGAACAAAGAACAAGCTGCAAAGAAAATTTCTTCCGTGATTACGAAAATCGTGACATCCGGTTCGAAAGATAAAGAATTAAATGAAGATAAGAAGTTTTCAACGCTACCACGCAACGCTAAAATTAGCAAAGCTCCGGAAACACCCACTGGTGCCATAAAATCGGAAATTGTTGCTCCGGTAGGTGAAAGTGGAAAGCCAAAAGTCCAGAAAACCGAAGTATCATTTCCAGTTGCTGCCGCTGCCTCGCAGGAAAGAATTATCCCGATAAAACTGGCGGACGAAACATCCGGTGAAACAACAAGTGGAGCGAGTTCCCGAAATACATCAACAACTCATATTCCACGCTTGCCTCCCAGACTTGATTCTTTCAAAAGGATGGATTCTGCTAATTCTGCATTTTCAAGACAGAATTCTTCAGATACAGAAAGCAGCATGGCATTACCATTGCCGAAACCTGAACCAATCAGAAAATCTCCACGGGAATTCTTAATTCCAATCAAATTGGAAGCAAGTGGCCAAACCGTGACTCCAAAAGAAGATATTGCGGCTGAAGCTTCAATAGCTGGTAGCATGTCGTCCATGGCTGAAGATGACTTCCGAATGGACAGCCGTTTACGTTCGGGTCGTTTTGGACGTCAGAAGCGTTACAGCAGTCTTTTGAGTGATTCGAGTTTGGAGGACGAGCCATCCGTTTCGGCAACGACGAGCCGAAGAAGTTCTGCCGTGAGTTCTGCTCTTCCACCTTCGCACGTGCGAAGTCGAAGTCAAGGAGATGAGCCTGATACGACCTCAGCGGCAGGGACGTTCAAACGCTACAGGTTAGTCGTGACGTGTGTTGCTGCTTTAGTGTAGTGGCTGTAAACTAACAAAGCCGGCTTATTATGGGTCTTGGGAATGATGCTTTTAAGATTTTGACGCGTTGAACGATGAATAATTGGTGAGTCTTGCTGTACTGTGTCCATTGACCCAGGATGAGACGGAGTGATATGCCGCTGGATCGAAGTGACTCGTTTTCTTCCGCGGAAGAAGATGAGGAAGATGCATTTGAAGTTTTGACAGCCGAGTCCCTATTTTCTAACCTCCTTGATAGAGTTCGAAACCTTACCAGAAGACTCAACCGAGAAGATAGTGTTGGACCCAGTTGGGCTTCTACTACTAGTGGAAGTGACCCTCCAGGATTTACCCTTTGGGGTAATACACCTCTAAGAGAATTTATGGCAAGGTTCGTTTGTTTTTCCTACAAAATCAAAACTTTAATCTCGAAATGAAAATTTGAAAATATATTTGATTTAGAATTTAGGTAGGTAGCATGAATAGGAGTATGAATGAGTATATAAGTATAAATATTTCCCCCGCTGAGACATCCATGTTTATCTATAGTGGTAAACTGTGTTAAAAAGACTCACGATTTACGAAACGTGAATTAACATCAGTGTATATACTTTGTACAATCCAAATTTTATTCAAATTTTAACGTATCCTAATCCTATTAATGAAAGTATATTTTGTTTCTTTCAATTGGTAGAGCACCGTCAGAATCAAGATCTTACGCAAGTACAACTCCTGGAACGTATTCCATGAGTCATCACCGCGCCTTTTCACGAGAGCCGTCTGTCAGCATGACAGTGAATCCGGGTTCAGGTGGCTGGAGAAGAAGTTTGAGCCGGGAGTTGTCTGGAGATAGTGATACGCACTCAGCATCAGTCACATCACACAATGCCCCGTCGCGAAGTGAGTTGAAGAATCAGAATGATACTAATAATCATGACGATAATGACAATTCGGATGGTAACGATGTTGTCAATAATCATAACTCTTGTTCCTCATCTTCATCTAATAATAACAAAACGAATGATAATGAAAATGATGGTGACGACGAGAATGACAATGATAGCGGGGATGAAGAAGAGGATAATGATGATAATTGTAACAACAATAATACTAATGAGGGTGGGGGTGTTGGTGGTAATGTTCGGAATGAGTTTGTAATTAAGTTTGAGATTGAAGAGGATGATGATGATGGTGGTGGTGTTGGGAACGAGGACGGAGACAAACCACAGTCTGAGTCCGAGTCAGACTAACGTTCCAAATCTGAGTGACGAGAAGGGAACTGTGTGACGCGTCTGTCTTGATCTTGATACTATAATGAATTCTTTTTTGAATGTACTTGCTAATTGTGTATTTTCGTTTAATAGCCTTACCCATTGTTGTTATCTTAAAAATCGTCTCTCGTCTCAACAGTAATAATAACGCCGTAATAGTTCTCTGTCTCTTACTTCCCCCTTTAGCTCTCTCGCTCTCTCCCTTTTGAAAACTCTGACTATTTATTCAGTTTTCTGTCTCTTGAGCTTTACAGATAGTTGCAGATTTATGAAATGTATTCTCTGTCCTAAAATATAATGTAGTGTGTCTATTTTATCTTGGATTGGATTTCTCCTCTGTTTCTGTTCTGAATTCTGAAATAAAATGTTGCGAATCCAACAGAAACTGTACATGCATTTACCGATTTGACATGACAAGTGTAAAGTATGACATGGTGATGAAAATATGATGATGACAGTTCAAATTCGAATCGCTCGCTCTGTCACACTACACCACAACGCACAATAAGTTTTGCCCTGTTTTTTGTTTGTGTCCTATTCGTTTATAGGTCCGCACTCTAAAAGAATTTCAACACCAATACAAGCTAAGAAACATTTTGCATGAACTCTTTTTAGAATTTTATACCATCCGTCATACAGATAAATGTCCTTGTTATTTTAGTGAACATTTTTGTTTTATAATGACAAAAATTTCTTTCTTTAGAAGAGGAAGCTTAAATGGTCGTTGTCCAAAATGTATGAAAGATTTGGCATGGATTTTTGATACACATTTTGAGTTTTCTGTTTTCAGTTTTTTGAATCCTTTATTGTATTCGTAATGTACAATGTGTTTATAATTTCTTCATACTTATTCTACTATTATTATTATTCTACTGCGGTATATTCAATATTCTATACTTTTTCCATTTTTATGTTCTTCATACTATCATGATTAATTTTGTAGTTTGTTTTTATTTTACTTTACTGTATGTACTTTTGTTATTGAATGCTTGATGGTGCAGTTGTGATGTGACCTTTGGCCTGAGCTGTAGTTCAGATTCAGATTCCATCAAGACTAAATTCCGCATCATATAGTAAAACTACTACATCCATTCTTCATGAAATCACACATACATTTCTTCTTGCATTTCTTCAAGTATTTCCCTTCTTCAGTCAAATTTGATTTGACTTCTTCTACTTGTTCTCTTGGTTCACTGTTGATTGACTGGAGCCCTTAACTCTTTCTGTATATAGTAAGACAAACAAAGGCACACACAAAACTTATCTGTTCAAATACTATTTTCCAAAGGGGTGGCTTGGGACTAATGGTCTATGGCCCGATACTTTTCTTATGAGCTCAACATAATACTCAAAATGTTTTCCATTAATTTTACTCTGTAGCACTCTTGAGTAGAAAACTTTTTTTCCAACAGTACAAATTGTAATTAATAATGACCATAATGAATAGAAACAAATCACATAATATGATACAAAAAGATATTCTATCTATCAGCTATTCACTGAGACGAATAAGACTATTATCTTTTTTTTCTGTAAATGTTGATTTGGGGGCTTTTCTTGGGACCAAATGCTCGTGTTTTGTTTATTTTGCTTTTTTCAGTTCTACAATGCAATTTTTGTGCTGTCCCAAGTCACCCCTTAGTCCACTTACCCCTTATTTTTATCTTTTCTACCATTTTGACATAAAATGTGTCAAATATGCTAGAATGCCATTTTTAAGACAACCAAAAACTAAGATCTGTTTACCAACTATTGACAAACTTTTATTATTATACTTTACGTTACCATTATATATTTGATACTTTTCTCTCTGTACTGTTCTGTGCTGGTTTCCATTATTGTCTCAAGTCACCCATTCTGTGTCTCATGGAATGATATTTCAAAACTGCTTTGCTTTGAATTTTTACAGACTTAGGAGGGCTAGGAGGAAGAAGGTCAGAAATCGGTGGCGAAACAACATCAGTTCGTTCGCTCCCATTGAATCTTGCTCATGCACGACGGTCTTCTCCGTCGTTTTATTCTCAACGTTCTGAAAGTGGAGATTCTTCCATTACTTCATCATCAGCTGGAGCTTATCATCCTCAAACAAGTCGCTCTTATGGACGAACAATGAGCAACACAGACTTCGCGTCTCCAACCTCGACGCACACTTTGCCTTTTCATAGGAGATCCTTGAAGAGTTACGACAGAAACTTTGGTGAGCGTGAACGGGATTATTCTTCGAATATGTCCTCTTCGACAATGTCACCACAAATGGAGTCTATGGTGGGAGCTGTTCGAGGAATTGCTTCACGTCTCGTAGAACCCACGTCGTCATATTCTAATATGAATGGTTCTCCATACTTTTCGACTCGTTTGAGATCGCTCAGTAGGGATACACCTGACAGGGAAAGGTCCTTAGGACCTTCAGCATTTGCAAACAACTGCTCAAAAAATGATATGGGACCCGAAATTAGTGCTAGTTCTGGGGAATGTAATAATGGGTGGGTCGGCGGGTCAAATTCCTCCTTAGCAACATCTTCTAATCTTAGTAATAACAGTAGTGGTAGTGGCAATAAACTTAGCGTCCAAGAAAAAATGAATAACTACCAACAATTTTACCATAGTTTGAGTAACAACATTAACCCTGAAATGAGACGGTTTCAATTGCTCAATACAAGCCAGCAAGTTCATCAGAGTTCCCCCGTAAGACCAAATACCATGTATGAAACGAGTTTCATCAATAATGACATCGCGCCCAATATACCCGTGGAAGATGTGCCAGAGGAAACGGTTGTATTGCCGAAACCACTAAAACCAACAACTCCTGTACTTGTTTCTCCGCCATCATTGAGTCCTCCTGTTGTTGAATCTGAACCTGAGCCTATAGCTACCTTAATGCCACCACCAATTGTGCATCCCCAAATGAAATTAGTTGCTGAGCCTTCAGTTGTTAAGGAATCGGAACCAGTTCCACCTGAAACTGCGCCAATCACATCCCCAACTACGACAAATCAGTCACATATCCCGAAATGGCCAAATGTGTCTATAAAACAACATCGCCCGCTGAGTATCTCAAGTTTTCCAAGTACGAGTGAAAGATCGAAATCAGTTGCAAGGGTTACGTCTCCAACCCCAACAGATACCAAAAATGATGTCACCACCACCAATAATACTAATGAGACAAACATTGTAAAACCTGTGACTTCATCTCAGTGTCCATCAACGCCGAAATTGAAACGTGAAGTGCGGGCAACGAGTGTCGAAAGAATTACAAGGTTTTTAGAGAGAAAGTCAGCTCCTAGGGAAATTCCTACTGCTACGAAGGAAAAGGAACAATCTGCGGAAGGTGATAAATCTGGAGATAAAGAAGGTGATCAGATTAAACTCAATTCACCCCAAAAATGCAAATCAGCATCTAAAATTTCTTCAAAGCCAAAATTTTTGCAAAGCTTAGAGAAAAAATGGGAGAAATTGACTACTCATACTAATAAAGAAAAAAGTGAGAGTAGTCCAACGGGTGACAGCGAAGGTAATCGTGAACAACCATCTCCAAAGGATTCTCCAGTACCACCGAGTGACACTCCAGAGCCTCCAAGTGAAGACAGTCTGACGGAAGAAAGCAACGTGAAACAAGTTAACGAAAGTGTTCTTTTACAAAGAGCTATCTCCCCTGAAAAGAAACCGAAATCTAAATTCGGAGCAAGCACTGTTAATTTCATGCTGGGAAAGTTTAGAAAGTTCGAAGAAAATACGCTGGCTCCAAGCTCACAAAATCAGTCAGTCAGTCGCATCCCAAGTGGTAAGCCACCATCTGGAACGTCTTCAAGAATAGGACGAAGAGTTCAGTCTGTGTATGCTGGAACAATAAGTGATAGTGTACTCACTTTGCCCAGAGAAATTCCCCAGCCGACTGCCACACCCCAAACACCACAAAAGCCGGTTAGCCCACCACCACAAACACCCGTCATCCCACCACCACAACAGAAAAACACACCGGCACCAACCATGGAAGTCAAACCCATTTGTAATGGTTCAAATTCGGATGCGGAAACATTGCCGAATATCAACAGCATCAAACAGGACGCTGTAGAATTAATTAAATCCGCTGAAGTTGCTCAAATGAAAAGGAAAAGTGTTGTTACACACTTGACACCTTTAGCAAATTCGAATATACCTCAGGTAACAAAGGAATCTACTCCCGTTGAAAACACTCTTGCTCCCGTCGAAAGCAAACCGCGACGACCTCATTCTCTCGGAATATTTTCACATGATAATGGAAGCAACGGTAGCAGAAACTCTTTTATTCCCCGGTTCCAGAGACAAAATGGAGTTTCAAACGGTGACGCGCTTTCACCAGTGGAGAAAATCAGTCCCAAATCTCCGTTAATTCTTCCGGAAATAAATATTCAGGAGACATTTTCTAACAAACGCATCTCGGAAAATGGTGAACATAATGGTGAAGACAATGCATTGAGTCCCATGACCCCAACATCTGTTTCCGATAGCATTGATGACTCATCGTCAGTCTGTTCTAATGAACGCACTGAACAATCAATGATCCGCTCAATGTCAGTGTTGGACGAAGAAGAAAGCGTTTCAGATCGCATATTCAGAAAAAGCTTTTACAACCGATTCAATTCTCTAGACAGAAAAAGATCCGCTTCAACAACAGCTGCTCGCCAATTAACTTCCCCGTCCCCTTCAAGACAATCTGTGAATGGAAATAACAAAAGCAGTAAAAATACGCATTCTTCATCTTCACTTGGAACATCTGGAATTGTTTCATCAGCAACAACCATATCAACAGGTTTGTCCTCTGTTTCTAGCGGTGGAAGTGGACCCCAACGCTCCCCGTCCCCGAATTTACTTCTCAGCAAATATAATCCGAATCCTCTGTTCAAAGAGTTAATCACGGACGATTATAAATCAGATGTTGGAAGAAAGGCAGAATACTCACGCCGCGTTACAAGCAAACTGAGCAAACTTCTTCGGGAAATCGATACAGACATTAACAAAAGTTGCACTGGCTTGAAGGACTCTCCCGTTCTGAATGGTTTTAATGAGAGTCACAACAATCTCGTTAACCATCACAAAGCAATACACAACACAGACCAAGATGGTAGCAGCGATTTAGGTAATTCATCAGAAAATGGCAATGATCATGACATCGAAAATAGTTTTAGCTTGGAGAGCGAGAAATAAATAATAAGGTTAATATGTAGGCGGGCAACCATATTGTAATTAACACGGAAATTCAAATTTACGCAATGCGTTTTATGCATTAATTTGAAAAGCTGTATATAACTCAACCCGCTAATAAACAATTGCGTTTCATTTTACGTGATCGTTTCGGAAGTTAAATTTTTAGCTCTTTTAATTGTACTAGAGCTAATTGTAAATAGAGTCCTGAAAAATATACCTTTAATCCTCCTACACATTAATGTTGAAATACTATAAAATACTATATTGTAAAATAAATAAATACCTATAGTTCCTTTGAGTATGTATCTGTACAATTTACGTTGTTCCTTTAAAACGCATGCTATCGTTACATAACAAAATACTACAATAATTCTAAGACACGACTCCCTGTTTATTGAAATTATAGTCAAGGTCAATTTTGTTTGCTAAAATCTATTGTTGTAGCTCCAATGAAATAATGTTATAGGATCTTCTTCACTCTTGTTTGTTTTGCGAAGCCTATACATCACACTAGAAGGTGCTATAATATAATACTATGTAAAACGCTAAAAGTTTTATCGATACATTTTCATCGAACCGTTCTACTTATGACTTACCTAAGTTAAAGAAATAATAACGCCTACGCAGTTATGACATTGTGTTCTATGTTGTTCTCTTATAGTAGTATCTAAGTTGTATTGTACTGCTGAAAATTCAAAGCGTATAATATGAAAAAGTATATTGTGGTATCTTAAACAATAATGTAAATCTTGTATGTTAAAGTTCTCAAGTATGGTGTGTGAAAGTAATGAGCATAAATCATCACATAATTATTTATGATTTATTGTATCAAACAAAGTACGTGTAAACAAACACTCGATAAATCTTAGAGACGTAACCTTGTCTTGTTGTTTCGTATGTTAAAATTAAAATAATATGCTATAGTCCTTTTTACTTTATGTTACATAATGTTTAGTGTTCGTATCGTCTTGTCTTACACTCGTAGTGGAAATCCTCTGATGACAGGATCAAATTATTGAAATGAATTGAGCATTTCTTTCTGTATAAAGAATTCAAAGAACTGTTATTACAATTACTACTACTATACTGCTACTATTGCTAGGAAAATTAAATTGTGCTATTTGTAATTATTATACTTGTGATAAAATCCAGAAAGTGCTCTGCTGTTGAATTCTATGTGTAGTGTAAGTGTGTATAAGTCTTAGAGTTGAATTAAACAAAGCCTTATGTCAAATTCATTGTGTGTCACTGTGTTTTTGTGTCGTTTGAGACAGAATATTGTCAAAAAGCTGCTGTACTCTGTTACTAGTGCAGTGTGCAACAAAAATTCATCGAGTCTATAGCTACTTTATGATTTAGTAGTAGTAGGTATGTACTACCATTACTATACACAAACGATTGTATTTGATGAATGAACTAATTCTATAGTAAAACATCTTTATAAATTACAAGTGACATTGTTTTTCAAATCTCTATATCTGTGACACTGTCTTATATTCTACTTAATATAAGTGTATGACTTTAACTATTAAATAGTTACATAATAATATTATTATAAACTTAAATCTCAACTTGTAACGATTATACAATACTTTGCTGTAGATCGTAAATACTAGCAAGAAAAAATAAGGAACCATCTTCGCTAATTCTTAGTATTATGGTCAAAGTTGAAAAATCATATCAAGTGAACTGAAAATCGTGTTGATAATAAAAATATTAATTGTGGATACATTCGTCAATACAAGTCTCAAGTCTCAAATACTTAATTAAATCATTGTATGTACATCTGGATTTCATTGCTATATTGACTCACTTAAACTTTATAAGTCCTACAAATATTCTCTCGTTCCAATTTCACACATAACAATGGGAAATTTGTGTTTGAGAAATGAAAGCATTAATCCTGGTTCCGTATTGGATCGGGTCATTTCACAGGTTTGTATTTACATTTAATAATTGCAACTGTATTGTATGTCAAAACAAGGTCATTAAAATTGTAGCTATATATACACACATTAACATAAAATGAAAATTTGTGCATAATTTTCATGTAATTTTTTAGGCTTCAAATGATGACGATTGCTTGCTGTACAAACTAGCAAATTATAAAAAAGTTGGAGAACTCATAGACGCGTACACGATCGGAGGTGCACTGGAAGTAGAGAAATTAATAAAGGAGCAATTCGGGATTTTAATGTACAAGGAAGGAAAAGGGCAGACAATCAGTAGAACGGAGTATTTAAGATGGAAATTCCGGAATACAAAACATGTAAAAATTATGCATACAAGTACAAAACCCGCATGTTTGATATACACATAGAGACAGATGTATTTTTGACGGAGTATTAGATTTAAAGAGTCGGGTTAAAGTTGAATGGATGTGGATGAAGTGGCAGTTGTGGTTACATGATGCAGGTGGTGATTCCAGTTGAAGCAAGCAGTCGAACAGATCCATTAGGCAGATGGGAAGATCATGAAGCTTGTTGGCAAATGCAATACCGTGGCTCTTTGGGAGAGACTCTTCTCCATGTGCTCATCATCTGTGACACTCGGATACACACGAGACTGGCTCGTATTCTTATCAAATGTTATCCTAAACTGGCTGTCGATGTCGTCGAAGGAGAAGAATATCTTGGTCTGTAGCCAAATTCGCAAAAAATTGTATTTTTATGTCATTTACATGAATGGAGAGATTCAAACAGACGTTTAAATATTTCTCGTATTTTATTTAATGTCTAATTCACCACTGTAGTTCGCACTGCTCCAATTCGCACATGTTTCTCTGTAAGAAGAACTTTTTGTTTTATTGTTATGTTTATTTTTAGTATTCTTTTTCATGTAAGTCTATGTATGGGAGGAGGACGGGCATCTCTCGACTATCATTGTATTGCAATAATAGTTTACATTAAATTTTGATGCTCTTTCTTTATTTCTATGCTGGTTTTTTACCAATGAAATTTAAAGCCATGTCTTGCAGAGAGACAGAGTAACATCTGTTTTTGCACATATTATTATAATTTACTATTACTTATACAATACATTACAACGTAAGTAAACTATAAAGCAAAAAGTTTCACTCACAAGTTTACTATTTTTAAAATCCTCACTTTAAAACTCAGTATACAACAGTACACAGAAGATTGGCAGACGTTCGTAATCAAATCATGCACACTTCAACTAAAAAAAGAACATTAAATTTATATTTTGTCTATATGTATGCTAATTTTTGCAATCTTATTTGTTTCATAGGAGCCTCAGCCCTACACTTGGCCATTGCGTACGCTAATAATGATTTGGTTCATATTCTGGTTGAATCTGGATGTCCCATTGAGCAGCGTGCTACAGGTTTTTCTTCTACAGTTCCCAAAACATGTCCGATAACGCACATTTCGTAGTCAGTGCAGAGTTTTATGTTTTTTGCAGGAAGTTTTTTCCTTCCGAGAGACCAACAGCGTGTCAGACCTTCTAAAACGACAGACTATGAAGGATTGGCCTACTTAGGTGAATATCCTTTGGCATGGGCTGCTTGCGTTAACAATGAAAGCGTCTACAATCTTTTACTTGACTGTGGCGCAGACCCCGACAAGCAAGACTCATTCGGAAACATGATTCTTCATATGGTTGTAATTACAGATCAATTGGTTCGTTGTTACAATTTTTTACATACATTTTTGTACCTAATACACACACGAAATATGTAGGCACATTACTAATTCTGTTGTTAATGTTATGCTGCATGTTTAATTGTGTTTTTACAATTTGTGTATTCTATTTACATTTGTATACTATTTATACTTGATGTAATTTGTGTAGGGGATGTACGGTTATGCTTTAAGACATCCCAAAACTATAGCCAGCAATGACATCATAAACAATCAGGGGTTAACACCATTGACTCTGGCGTGTCGTTTGGGTCGTGCCAGTGTTTTCAGAGAAATGTTAGAACTGAGTGCCAGGGAATTTTGGCGCTACAGTAATATAACATGTTCAGCGTATCCGTTAAATGCTCTTGATACGATCCACCCGGACGGAAGAACCAGTAAGATCTAAATTTCGGGTTTTTATGTTTGTGACAAACTATGACCAAAAAAATATTCCAGAACAATTGTTTTGCTTTCTCCAGCTTTCACTGATGTTCTGGAAATTGTAATTGTATTAAAATGTTTACTAGATTGGAATTCAGCTTTGTTTATGATTCTTGCCGGAAGCAAAGAGGATCATTTAAACATGCTGGATGGAGGAATCATTCAGAGGCTTCTTGAAGAAAAATGGAAAACTTTTGCACAAATGCAATTTTTAAAGAGAATTTCCATTGCGTTTGTACATCTTCTTGCGATGAGTATTGCAGTGTATCTTAGACCAAAAGACAGAAACCAACCCTTACATAAATACAGCGAGATTAAAGATATTATTCGACTTGGGTTCGAACTGGGAACGATTGGTGGGTGTATTTCTTACGTAGTTTTCCAGCAAGGTGGAGAAATTAAGAATCAGGGTCTGTGGACATTTCTAAGACAATTGGTATTAATATTTGAACTGAATTTCAAATTTAAATTTTGAAAAAATTGACTTATTTACTTATTTACAGTAAAATCAAATGGTAAATTGATTATTAACTGTATCACATTTTTAGCCTCATTCACCCCCAAAGGCAGTTTTCCTTATAGCGAATTTCCTGATACTCTCATGCATTCCATTTCGAATTTCTGGAGATGTTAAAACGGAAGAAGGATTATTGACTCTTACGATGGTTTTCTCATGGTTCTTCATGATGTTTTTTGCAGGGTACTGAATTCAACTGAATTGAAATTTACAATGTTATTAAATTCCGTAACTCAATACCAACATTAATTGAATAAATCAATTCCGTTTTTAAATTCCAGGGCAATAAAACTTACAGGTCCCTTTGTGACAATGGTATACAGGTGAATTCTTCTAACGAAACTTTTATTACATGTTAATCACAATTACATTGACAATGGCAATCTGTAAGACAATGTACAGAAGAATAACACTGTTATGTTCAATTATTTTTTACAGCATGATTACTGGAGATATGTTGACTTTCGGTGTAATCTACACAATTTTTTTGCTAGGATTCTCTCAATCGTTTTACTATTTGTATAAAAGTCATCCACAAGTAAATGCTACACTTTTCGTGGAGTATGAAACAACTTGGATGGCCCTTTATCAAATGACACTGGGAACTTATGATGTATTACGAAGTTCATTTCTTATCAATTTTAATAATATTTTAGTTCCTCCTTTTTTGACTTTTTTAAATCCTTAAACATGATCAATTTATAACACCTTTCATTTTCAATTCAATTTATAAAATCCATTTTTTAAATTATTACAGTACAGTCAATTAAGTGGGACGGCCTACCCAAACACTGCAAAGACGGTATTTATAATTTTCATGATCATGGTCCCCATTCTACTATTGAACATGTTGATCGCTATGATGGGAAACACTTATTCCCAAGTTATTGAGAGAAGCGAAAAAGAATGGGTGAAACAGGTGAAAAACACTTTCGCTATAAATGTTTTATAATTTTACCTACATACCTGAATATACTTTGCACAGGAGTGTATTTAGGATTTTTTAGCGAGGGCTACTATTAAGACGTGATTATGGGGTAACTTATCAAATCAGATTGCGTGGTTTTAGCATTACAAATTCAAAGGGCGGAGGGGGGGGGGTTAAGCTCGCCGAACCAATACCTGGCTCCGCTTTTGCTTTCACTTACTTTCACCAGTATCGGATATTTGTAAAAGTGCATTTATTTGAATCTTTGATGTAGAATTCGGGCAAAAAGATCGTTTTACGAATCGAATAATCAAATTATTAAATCAATTAAAATAATATTTCCATTCCAATTCTCAATCTATTTCATGAAAGAATTTTTGTAACATGTGAAAATAAGTGAAAGTACAAAAATAGTGTAACCATTTTAAAATTGTTTAAAAACTAATTACTTTAATAATTACTTAGTTCAAAAGTTTATTGTTAAACACAGTGGGCTAAGATTGTGGTGGCTTTGGAGCGTGCCGTTAGTCAAGAAGATGCTAAGCAGCATATTCAAGACTACTCCATAAAATTGGCAGGGACTGATCCATCTAATGAAGTTCGGGGTGTTATGGTCATTAAATGCAAAAGTAAAACTCGAGCAACACAACGTAAAGGTGCCGTGTCTAATTGGAAGGTATTTGATTGATACAAGCATTTAAAATTGTATTAATGAAACATGAAACGTTATTATTACTTCATGAAATTGCTTTCTCCAACAATTTTTTAGCGAGTTGGGAAAGTGACTATAACGGCACTGAAGAAACGCAACATGACTGGAGAAGAAATGCGGCAATTGATGTGGGGACATCGTAATTCCGTCTGTACTCCGCAGAATATAACGTAAAATTATTTGAGAATTATCAATTTAAAGATTTTATAAACAAAGATTAGAATTGTTTGAAATAATGAAAGTAAAACCTCTAACAGACCAAGAACGTCTATGGGAATTGATCCAAGTCTACAAATCCCTGGAGCTGGAACTGCAGGTTTGGATGCAGCACTTTCACAAATGACATTCGCAACGGATTTGAATGCAAATGGAGCTGCACTTGGATCTCCGAATCTATTTGGGTGTTTCGATGATACCGTAAATTTAAATCCGAAAGTTGGAGCAGTTGGAGGAGTTGGAGTTGGCGGAGTTGGAGTTGGTGGAGTTGGAGTTGGTGGAGGTGGCGGAGTTGGAGTTGGTGGAGTTGGCGATGGAAAACTCCAAACAGGGATCGTGCCTATTGATGGAAGTAGTCCTAGGCATACTGGAACACCCCCAGGTTTGCAAAGTCCACCGAGAGTCTCAGTGTCTGTGGTCACAACTGCTACAGCCACAGCAACAACAACATCCAAGCCATCAACAACCATGCAAATTCCTCAGACTCAACAACAATTGGCTTTACCAACGGCGACGAATCTGGATTCCAGTGGGGTGCCACTGAATGCAAGTGATGCAATAAGAAGTGCATCAGCATCTCCAGAAAAGTCACCTAATTCAGCATTGAAAGTAAAACGCAGAAACGCAAAATTAGGCATACGCCCCAGAATAATAATATTCTCGGACAAAAAAGATTTAATTCGAGTCAGTCTTGATTCTAATGAAAGTGATAGCGATATTTGTGAAATTATTCGTCACCGTCCGTCGAAATACCAAGTTGGAAAATCGTCAAAGAGAAATTTAGCTGGGGGTTCAGCAGCTAACTTGAGTTCTTCAGCTGAGAGTCTTTCCGGGGATATGGATGACCTAATTGTGGATTCTAAATCATCGAAGAAGAAAGGTATAAGAGAATCTTCGCAAGAAGAATCGGAAAGCTATGTTAACTTTGCATTTGAGCCAGAAGAATTTGCTGACAAGGTAATACCGAGGGCTAAACCAAGACTAAGTAGAAAAGACAAGTCTCCTCCAATTAAAACAAAGAAGTCTGTCTCGATTGAGAAGGAAAAAGAAAAGGAGCCGGAGGTTGTATCTGAGAAAGAAATAAATACTCCGATTCCTGAAGCAACCGAGGAAAAACCTGAACAGATTCCTGAAGCAACCGAGGAAAAACCTGAACCTGAAAAGAAACGAAAAGAGAGACCTAAATCAGCAAAGCCTCAAACAAGAAAAAGTCGAGATGCCTCTTCTTCTGCAACAAGAGTTTCTTCGTGTGAACCACCCATTGAGGAAACTCCCGAATATAATGAAGGTGAAGGTGAAGAATCATCAAACTCTGACGAAAAAAACCTGAAGAAAGAGAAGAAACGAATGGAACAAGAGAAAAGACAGAAAGTTGCAAATAGCAGATCCAAGTCTGCTAAGAACGGAACTAATAAAGTTAAACCCAAATCTAAAGACAGAAAAAAGTCAAAAGAAGTAAACGAAGATACTGAAACGAAAGATGAACATGATATTCCAGAGAAAGGTCCTCAAGAGGAGGATGAAACTGATGGTAACGGTAATCCTCGCCCTTTAACCGCTGTTGATCGGTGGAGCACCCAGGATGTGTTTAATATGAACAAATTAGTTGCATGGGATCGTCCAGAAGATGATATTTAAAATATGTATTCAAACTTAATTAATGTTCTATATATTACTGAAATAATTCTGAGTAGTAAAACATATAGTAAGTACCGATTAGAAATAGATATATATAAAAATAGACATTCCTTGGTCTGCAATATACAAAATATTTAAAAAATGTACTAAAAATATTTATAGGAAACAGTATGTCAGAATTTTATGCGAACTCTTTATCGCAATTATTTCCTAAAAGGTACTTAATAATTTTCATCATTTAACTAATTGCAGCATTTAATTTAATTTTCTTGTCGTTTTATATACATTTATGGTAGTACCCACGGCCGTATCCAGAAATCGATTTCGGGGAGGACAAAATATATTTCAGGGAGAGGAAAATGCACAAAAAGAGGTTTTGGGATTTCAGGGGAGGCAATTGCCCAATTATGGCAATTTAGGTTACAGAAACAAACAATAATTTACATAGTCCATTTTTATTTAATAAAAACAGATTCTTCGGACACTATTGGCAAAATAATTGTCATAACTCATAATCTTTCTTCTGTATTATTATTAGCAATTTTAATTATGTTATTGCTTATAATATCATTTCCATGTATTTTGTAGCAATCTTAATTGTAGCTCTTATGAATTTCCTATTTGATTTTAAGTTTTAAATTCTAATTTATATAAAAGAGGACTAAGGATATAAGTACCTACCTCTCTTCGTTCGTACTTAACTTATTACTATTACCTTTACATGTATGTATCTTATACACTTTAACAAATAAACTAAAAATCAATTACTTAATTCTTGGAATTTTTCATAATTGCAAAATTGTGCAGTTAAAAAAGTCGAATTATGGCAAAAACTCTACAAAAAATATTTGCATATTTCAACGAAGGTACAAGATTTTAGCTTCTTCATTTTAGCTTCTTCATACTGCGTAGTAGCGAAATTACATTAGACTTTACATGGCTGACTCAAGATTGTGTGAGACTGCTTGCAGCCCGCACACAGAGTAGTGCTAAAAATTTATTTTTGTTATTAGAGGATCCTTTCAAACGCACTGACAGTTTGTTGTTCAGATGTTTCAAATTTTCACTAAATCATTCATAAATCAGCAATAAAATCCTTATTTTTAATTAATTTGAAGAGAGTTAGTTTTCGAAAGTATATATTAACATGGAGCGTGAACTGGACCAGAAAATGAACAACATGTAAGTCTGTTTATCAGCTGTCAACACCAATAATTTACAATTTTTTTAATGCTGTTATAAACAGGAAATGAATTTTAGTACATTCAACTTCAACATACAACATTTCAGTTTTTGATGATTTTATTGATTTGATAAAGTTGTACTAAGTCAAGGTCATAAGTCAATATAATAATTAATGCGATTTGAAAATTACAATTAAAGCAATATTTTGTTTTTGACAGAATGTCTAAACCTGGAGTCGTAGGAGTTACCTGTGTTGATAAACGAGGATTGTGCTTATCAGGTATTTAAATTCATTAATTCTGCCATAATATGTTGCATACGACGAATGGTGACAATTTTTCAAGCATTTAGTTGAGGTTTAGGTTTGGTTAAATTATTAACATTAGAAACAAATATCGTTTTTATTGTACTTCATGATTTTATACTTGAAAGTATATGATTTTGACTGAATGAGCTTTCGTTTCCAAACTGTTCTCAAACTATGAACTAGTGGTTAACTTCGTAGACGTAAATTAGACTGTAGACAGTTAAAAATACTAATTGTACCTATACTAAATAGGCATTTAACCAACACCGTTTTTAGAGTTTTTTGACTAATAAGAAAGAATTTTATATGTAAATTATGCCTATGAAATAATGAATTATTGTGTATGTGTAATGTGTACACAATGTACAGTAGTAATGTATGCATAAATTGGTTTATATCTATTTTATTGAGGGTTGTATTGTATTTGGTAAGTCAGCATTGGTAGTTGTAGAAGAGGTTTATTTGTCTAATGGAAATATAATTATGTGCTTGATCGTTTTCATTTATATCGATATGAAAATATGAATTCTGAAGTAGTAGCTTTAGTCAAACTGAATTTAGTTAATTTTGTTTTCCTTTTCTGATGTAGGCTATTTTAATGTATGATTTGTGAAGCTTTAGGTGCATGCTTTGATTGCTTTCTTCAGGGTGTATTTGTTACTTAAGTTGTTACGTTCATAATGATGACCACACTCCTTGTAAGATTTTTTTATATTGTGTTTGGTTTTAAATGAACAGCAAAAGGAGTAGCAAACGCGGAAATGTCAGGTGTGATATGTAGCATTGCGGATCAAGCCCGGAAACTTGACCCAACCAGTACTGCTACTCCAATCATTCGTTTAGAATCAAATGAAGGGTTCGTTAAGATATTTTTTACATTTGAAAGACAAGATTTTACTGTATCAGCTAGTTTTTACGTGTAAATTGCTTTGCAGATACTGTTTGGTTCAAAAGAAAGGCGAATTCGCTTTGGGCATTTTCAAGACGCACGGCTACTGTAACAAATCTACTCTCAGTAGCAAAAATTAAATTGCAAACGAAATTATTTTCCGGATTATGTTCTGTTTCTCTTGAAGCCAATTTTGATTTACCTGGTCTATCATTTTTGTACAGATAATCTCCAATATATTCTATAACTTCTATATAATCTATCTCAGATGTAGCTATACAATAAGTATATATTTGTCTAGAATTATTTGATTTTCGAATAGTAATGTTAGGATGAAAGTCCCAATCAATTTCAGCGAAAATCATAATAATTATACTATGTGGAAGTTGAAATATCAGTTTTGACTTTATGATGTTTGTTCGTACTTTATATAAATGCAATAAATAATGTGTAATTTTCTTGAAAATATGACAGCATAAACATTTTTTGCGCATCAGAATTCATTTTTCACGAAGTTGTTTTGAAACTTTACATACAAGACGATTTAGACAGCAGTTCATCCTCTGACGAAGCAGAAATGGCTGGTTCACCAAAGAAAGATAGTTCGTCCCAAAAAAGAGTTCCTGAAGTGGAGCAAATACTTTCAAGCAGCGTTCGCTCAGCTTCATATAATATAGTATTCCAGGTTAGTTGTAAATTATAAAGGAAGATAATATACAAATATTGGTAATACAATACAGTTGCAGTAATTAGTGCTAAAAGTGTGCTAACTAAATTTTTACTTTTATATTGAATTTGAATTTCAGGTTTTCACAAGAATTTTCACATTCACATTAAATGCCTTCATACTCCGCTATGTTTCCCATGATATCCTAGGAATATGTAATGTTAGACTTGCACTTCTCTATTCCTCAGTAATGTTTTTGAGCAGAGAACCTTTTCGAAGAGCGTGTTTGAGAAAGAAAGAGACTGACACTTGGATACAGACTGTTAACCTCATTTGGCTGGCGTAAGCTATTTCATATCCAAAAATCAATTGATTTTTATCAAAATTAACACAATTTATTTTAAAATGTTTAATCTTTCGAATCGACTCTTTTGTGCTTAGTGTTCCAAATACTGTATTCTGGTCAATTGCATTTGGGTATGTTTGGTGCAATGTATTGTCAATGCCGGGTCCACCAAATTCACTTGTAAACGAGCAATATCGTTGGAGCGTTTGGGTCGTTGCAACATCATGTGTTATTGATTCAATCACTGAGGTTCCTTATATCCTTGGACAGTACTTCCTTTTCTATAAATTACGGGTAACACAATTTAGTCATTTTTATTTATTTTAAGTTTATTTTAAAGTTTTACTAATTTTTTGTTATATAATAACTTTGCGTTGTGTTCATATTTTTTACAGATAGTTGGTGATACAACTTTGATAGCTGTTCGTTCAGCGTTTCTCTGTTTTGCTGTCGTTTTCCTTCCCAATAGTGCCATTTCCGCCTATGCGTTTGGAAGTTTGTGTGCGGCTGTTGTTGTAGCTATTATATATTATGGATATTTTCATTACTACTTCACTGTGGTTGCTAAAAGGGATCTTCCGTTTAAAAGTGTCAATGAGTTTTTGCCAGATATACTTCAGGTTTGTATTGATTGTACATTAATTTATTTTGATTAGAATTATTAAGTAATCTTAAATAGATTAACCGATATTTTATATTCTTTAACAGGGAATGAGCGGTGCTGGAGAATTAGGAAATCTTGTATGGAGCTTCTACAAACAAGGGATTTTAAAACAAATTCTAACCGAGGGAGAAAGATACATGATGACATTCTTTGATATTTTGACATTCGATGAACAGGGTATTTATGACATTGTGTCGAATCTGGGATCTTTAGCTGCCCGTTTTATATTTTTACCAATTGAAGAAAGTTCGTATTTTTACTTCGCAAAGACGCTGGAAAGAAGAGTGTGCTTTACAAAACGAGACAGAGTAAATATCTTCCTTCATAATTATTAAGTTTTTTTTTAATTTGTCAAATAATAAAATCAACTTTGTTTATTTGTAGAGTCTTGCAAAGCAAACCGCTGAAGTTCTTGGGTCCCTAGTCCGTTTAATGCTGATGATTGGTTCTGTGATGTTGGTGTATGGAATCCAGTATAGCAACACCGTTCTGTACCTGTATGGAGGAGAAAACTTAAGTGAAAAAGGGTCAGGCACGAGGTTATTGCAAGCTAACTGTGCTTATATTTTTATCATGGCATTAAATGGAGTAACAGAAGCGTTTACGTTCGCCGCAATGACTCAAGAACAAATGGATAGTTTTAATAAAAAACTTGTTGGTTTCTCGGCCATTTTCCTTGTTGCGTCGTACGTATTTACCAAAATTTTTGGAAGTGTTGGATTCTTCATTGCCAATTCTTTAAATATGGCCTTGCGTGTTGGTCACAGGTAAGAGAACTTCAAAATAACTTGAATGAATGTAATTATTAACCATTACAATTATTTGTGGAATTTAATATATAATCTTTTCATTCATAGTGTGTACCTGACAAAATTATATTTTGAAGACAGCACAGTAGACCCATTTAAATTGTGGAAACCAAAAACATTCATTCTTGCTGCATTTTCCACTGCCTTCGTCCTAATTAATATTTCCGCTGTAAGTTTTACAATTTTTTAAAACAATATTATTATAAAGATGCCGTTTCATGGTTTAAATATGGCATAATATATGTTTCTATTTTATTTCCAAATAGATTTTCTTCGGAGCTTCCCGTTTTCTGCTCTTGGCAATTGGGATTGTTATATTTACTCTCAACTGTGGTGCTATCATAATCTACGACAAGGAACTTCTAGACTTTTTCGTTAAGATGTACAAATCAAAGAAAGCTTAAATTGTGAAACTGTTTTTGTTATCATGCTTATACAGCACTGCAATACAACTCTTACTAAATTACCAGTTTGTGTAAGTTAATGAATTGTTGTATTTATGAATTTGAATCATTTACAAAATGTTGCCGCATGTCAGTCAATGTTGATATAATGGAAAATTAAGTTCAAATTAAACCAATTAACCAATTACTTTATAATATTATTTATTTTCTTTTCCACCATAACATGCATTCCTAATAATGCACATTGATCACTCGAATGTATTTTTAATCACAATATATATACACTAGGATATTACAGTTAGTCAAGGCTCTAATAATTAAACAAATGGCAAAGTTGCCATTTGTTCTATCCATTTATATTGTATGTACTACTCATTCGCAAGCGACATATTTACGTATACATACGTAGCAGGTATATTAGTGTTAAAATCTACTCCTAATAACCAAATAGTCCTATTTACAAAAAACACGATGTATAAAATTTTGTCTACTTGAGAATTTTTATAGAAAAATGTAAGTAATTGTAGTGATATTCCATTATAAACAGTACTTAAAAGTGTGGCAGTGTAATTTAATTGTATTGTGTATATTTTGCATTACCATTATACAAAATATTGCTGATTAAAATTGCGCTAGTAAAACTATCCTCTGCAGCAACTACTAAAATAGCTGGCTTGGTTTGCATCTTGTGAGGTAATTTTTATTCGGTCTCTTTCTTTCTCTTTCGCATCGATGTAATTATCCAAAGATTCGGTTGTTTCTTTTGCGAAAGTTATAAAAAGCTCCCAGACATTGGTTGAATCCTTTGCAGACGTTTCTAAGAAAGCCATTTTTCCAGGAACAGATTCCGCCAAGTCTTTTCCCTTTTGGTATGTAACCTGTCTTTGCGAAACTAGGTCAGTTTTATTGCCTACAAGAACTTTTTTGACATTCGGATTATCACAGTTTTGTTCGATTTCTTTGAGCCAGGATTGTACGCTGTTGAAAGAGTTGAGATCAGTAGTGTCATAAACAATGATGGCACCGTGGGCGCCACGGTAGAAGTTTGGTGTGATTGTTTTGAAACGCTCTTGTCCAGCCGAATCCCAGATCTGTAATTTGATGATTTTCCCATTCAACTCGATTGTCTGTATTTTGAAATCCACACCAATCGTTAAAATGAACGACTCTATAAATGTATCGTCCGTAAATCGAAGTAAGAGACATGATTTCCCAACTCCTGAAGTCCCAATCAAAAGAATCTTCAAAATGTAATCGACATCTGTATCGGGATGAATCATCTTCACGGGAAGCTCACTGGTTTTAATAGGAGATTGCAAAGTCTATACAGAAATACATAAAATATAATGCAACAGGTTGTACACACATATAATTAGTAAACACCATAATATACCATGAATCATGAACACATTGGCATTTACCTATATATAGAATTATTCTAGAATTTAATACATATGTATTTATCATTATCATGTTGATTGCAATATGTGAGCATGAAATAAATAGAACGTAATTTCTTTAGTATAACAAGAGATGATCTTTGTTTTTACTTACAGTAATGACTTGGCACTTCAACATGGTGTCTTCTTTGTGTAAATCCTTCCTTAGCAGCAAATAAGTGTTTGCACTTGCAAGCAATAAATGTACGTACGCTATGTCTTTTAAACGAACCGTCAACCGTTTGGCAAAGTTTCCTATATATTTCGAATTCGATAGCATTTGCTGTCGATATGAATGTTCCAAACTCCTGCAATCCAAAAAGCAATCCAATAGTAGAAATATTTTCTTTATGATGAAGAATACAAACTAAACAAATTATTCAACACAGCATACAATACAAATAGTATATTAATATACATATTAATTCTGTTTCTTTAGCTGTGAACTAAATACAGATGAAGTTACCTTTATTCAAACCGCAACTGCAGGTACAGATAATTACTGTTATTCAGAAGTACTTTAGGTCAGGGTACTTTAAACTCAGGAATCAAAATGGCCACGATCTAAAGTAGGTACTTCTGAATAACAGAAATTGTAAGTGGTATATTATGGAAAAAGCAGAAGAACGCAATGTTTTTAAGCTGATGTCTGTCAGGGCAGTGCCCTGGATGTCTGTATGTATATATAGGTATGTTTGGTATGTATGCATCATATATGATATGTATCATTTAATGAACAAATATTAGAATAAGTTAAATCTTGCAAACACCAACTGTCTGAAATTGTCAAATGTAACGACCATAGCTGCTGTCTGTCATTTTGCAGAGCTCTAATACTGTTATCTTTGCTAAAATATATCACTCACTGACGATTTGTGCACTGTGCCGTTTACCGAGTAATTTTTACCTATAGTAGGTAAGTGCAGAGTGCAGACTCAGTTAGGAAGTTTCTATAAACGATAAACACCACCGTGATTTATACACGTATAATTTTATCGGTATCTGTATCACGGTTATGAATCATCGTTATAATATATGCATCAATACCTTGCTTAAAGTTAACCTTTAGTCTCTACACTCTACATTTAGCTCACAAATTGTTAAAAAATGAACCTTTACATGTGCAGATATATTGCAAACATCCGGAGCTTCCCGTTTTCTGCTCTTGACAATTGGGATTGTTTGTTCACAACTGTGATGCTATCATAATCCACGATAAGGAATCAAGGAACTTCTAGACTTTTTCGTTAAGATGTAAAAAACAAAGAAAGTTTATATAAATTGTGAAACTGTTTTTGTTTTCATACTAAAACAGCACTGCTATACAACTCTTACTAAATTACCAGTTTGTGGAAGTTGATGAATTGTTACATTTATGAATTTTGAATTTGTTGATATCATGAAAAATTAAGTTCAAATTATACCAATTAACCAATTACTTAATAATATTATTTATTTTCCACCATAGCATGCATTCCTAATAATGCATATAATATATTGATCGCTCGAATGTATTTTAATCACAATATATATACACACAATAACATTACAGATAGTCAAGGCTGTAATAATTAAACGAATAGCAACTATTTATCTATTTATATTGTATGTGTACTATTCGCAAGCGACATACGTAGAAGGTATATTAGTGTTAAAATTCTAATCCTAATAAATTCCTATTTACAAAAAATACGATGGTATAAAATATTGCGTACTCGAGAATTTTTTAAGAAAAATGTAAGTAATTGTAGTGATATTTCATTATAAACCGTACTTAAATGTGTAGCAGTGTAATTAATTGTATTGTGTATAATATGTTGCATTACCGCTATACAAAATATTGCTGATTAAAATTGCGCTAGTAAAAATACCCTCCACAGCAACTACTAAAATAACTGTCCTGGTTTGCATCTTGTGAGGTAATTTTAATTCGGTCGCATGCATTTTCCTTCGCATCGATGTAATTATCCAACGTTTCGATTGTTTCTTTTGCCAAAGTTATAAAAACCCCCCCTACATTCGTTGAATCCTTTGCCGACGTTTCTAAGAACTTCATTTTTCCAGGAACAGATTCCGCCAAATCTTTTCCATTTTGGTATGAAACCTGTCTTTGCGCAACTAGATCAGTTTTATTGCCTACAAGAACTTTCTTGACATTCGGATTATCACAGTTTTGTTCGATATCTTTTAGCCAAGATTGTACACTCTTGAAAGAGTTGAGATCGGTAATGTCATAAACGATTATGACACCTTGAGCTCCACGGTAGAAGTTTGATGTGAATGTTTTGTAACGCTCTTGTCCAGCCGTATCCCAGATCTGTAATTTGATGATTTTGCCATTCAACTCGATGGTCTGTATTTTGAAATCCACACCAATCGTTAAAATGTGCGATGGCATAAATGTATCGTCCATAAATCGAAGTAAGAGACATGATTTCCCAACATTTTGACTCCCAATCAAAAGAATCTTCAAAATGTAATCGAAACCTGTATCGGGACGAATCATCTTCACGGGAAGCTCACTGGTTTTAATAGGAGATTGCATATTCTATTACAGAAATACATAAAATATAATGCAACAGGTTGTACACACATAAATATTAAATACCATACCATGAATCATGAGCACATAGAGATATTATACATTTAATAAATACCTTAATTTACAATTTAGTACATGCATAAAGAAATTGTCAATTTCATTAACTCTTATTAAAGGTTACCTTAATAATGTTGTTTGCAATGTGTGAGCATGAATAATAAATAGAACGTAATTTCTTTTAGTATAACAGGAGATCATCTGTTTATACTTACAGTAACGACTTGGCACTGCAACATCGTGTCTTCTTTGTGTAAATCTTTCCTTAGCTGCAAATAAGTGTTTGCACTTGCAAGCAATAAATGTACGTATATGTACATGTATGTACTATGTTTATGTACCCTATGTCTCTTAAACGAACTGTGCGGTAAAGTTTCCTCTTACAGCTTTTATATACTTCGCTAGCATTTGCTGTCGATACGAATGTTCCAAACTGCCTCGGCTACATTATAAATAGAATATTAATACATATATACATATTAATTCTGTTTTTTATCTGTGAACTAACTACAGATAAAGATACCTACTTTTTTGTTCCAACTGCAACTGCAAGTACAGAGTGATTTCATTGTTATTCAGTACTTTAGGTCGGGGTACCTTAAACTCAGGAATCAAAATGACCACCATCTAAAGTACAGATACAAGTACTTTAGATGGTGGTCATTTTGAGTCAAGTCTCTGAATAACAGTAATTGTAAGTGGTATATTATGCAAGAGGTAGAAGTATATTTCAATAAACAATTGTTAGAATAAGTTAAAACTTGCAAACACCAAACTGTCAAATAAATGAAACGACCATAGCTATTAGCTCTAGCTGCCATTGCAGAGCTCTTATTGAAGAATGTCGTGTCTAGATTTTGTAGTATGCCACGTTGTATGATCTGTGATACCAGGGCTACTGACTGGATGATG
>JAQFYB010000981.1:0-39384 GCA_034694085.1 Pogonognathellus longicornis
TTGTAATCATACCACGTGACCATTACCGACAGACCACCTAATTTACATTTAACGATAATAGTATTGAGAATATAATACGAATGGAATCGCTTTCATTATAATACAGCGCACTCTTATACGTATTAGTAGTAGGAGGAGGTTGCAGTGTGTGGAATGACTTGTGTCGTCGTAGCTGCCATAGGAAATTTTATACACGAGGAATGGAATCACATTTGACTGGGGATCTTGAAATAATAAGAGTTTGGAGAGGAGTATGAAATGTTATAAGGAAGTGCTATATATTGTAGGGAAGTGGAGTCAGAAGGCGAATTGAGTGTAAGCCTTAAGATTTGTTCTTTTCTTCTTGGATTTCAGTTTTGGTTTGGATTTGGCAAACCTTAGGTTTAGTGTCAGCTTTCAAAAAGGGACGTATTGCAAATAGACTCGCTTACGTACATCAGGCACGACACTCTACACTGGGCAGAATGATTTGCCACGACTACGTTCCTGTGCTCACAGAATTTCTCTTATCCACGCAATGTAAAAGATATTTCTTGTCCTTTGTGTCTCTTACGGCCTTTAAAAGACGTAGAGTAATTTCTTACCTCAGATCCGTCTTCTCACACTTATACTAAACAACCTTCCAAGTTTCCTTGATTTGTTTTCTTTGTTTTCTGGTTCAATGCAAGAGAGTCTTATACATAACATACACTGCATTGCCTCTCAAAGGGCCATAATAATTTAAACTGAAAGTCAATTCTGAATATCTAACACATTATGACATTATACGTATTCTTCGACTTATGATTGGTGGGATACTCAATGTCTAATAAAACTAAAAAACTAACGATTCATCAGATCAATTTTATTTTGCGAAAGGATCTTTAGAGAATGTGTGGATCGTGTACACAACTACATCTAAAATTTGCCAATTTGTAACAAAGTATGTTGTGTACTTGCTGTGTACATTGGTAATATTGATACATTGTGTTTAACTTATTTTTGTGAACAACATATTATTAAAGTTTACCACTTACTAGCGAATCAGAGCCCGCGCTACGCGCGGGGGAAGGAGTGAGAGCTAGCAAAATAATATAATAAAGTTTAAGGTCAGCTGTGTTGGCCTTTCCTGAATCTAGACATGTTTTTCCCCCTTTGCAGTCTTAATTTGTCATACGTTGTACTGCGTCCTATGTCGTTTCCAATTTTTTGAGGTGTTTTTATATGGAATTACTACTCATTAGAACTTTGGAAACAGCTTTCCCTTCAGTTTCAACTTCCGGGTCAATTTTACCCCCATCCTTAAATTTACAAACTATTATTTTTAAACAGCATTACTAAATAAGTTAAAATTACTACACCAGCAATTATTTTAAAAGCAGACTCTTAAATTCCCCTGTGGTAGCAATGATCACGTTTCTCCGTTTCTGTACAATGTTTGAGGATCCTCTATAAGAGCACACTTTATAACATTGATATATTTAGAAGGAAGTTTATATGAATGAAAACAAAAGAGTGAGATTTGTAACGGATTTTTATGAATGAGTCAACATAATACAAATGGAGCCTTGTAGTAAAACGTATGACATTCGCTCATGCGTTTCTTTAAATCAATTTATCTCAACTTGAGCATTCATAGCATAAGACATTTCATGTCCGGAACGAATCTAGCCAGGCAACCTAAGAATGAACTATGAATGGTTAATACAGAGTATTATGGAGCTGACTTATTGAATGGAGTTTAGCATGTTATTGTAGCTGCATGGTGATTGTATCTCAATATAATATAAGTATGTGGGTTAATGTTGTGTGTGTAGTAGTGTTTATAGGTGAAAAGCCATTCACTGTGGCATATACTAGTACTATAAAGTGATAGCCTTAGGTGTGTTATTGTTTTATTGTTGGAAATGTGTATAGTTTTTCCGCTTTGTATAAGTTTTTCAGCGATGTGAATCTCGCATCACCTGGTTTTGGAAGACGGTGATTGAACTGAAGCAGTAGTGTGTAGCCAGTGGAACATGAATACTTTGGGAAATGTACCTATCTTTTGCAAATAGCCCTCCAGACCAATGGAGATACAACAAGGAAACACAATAAACCTTTATATTTTATTGGGAAAACATATTTTTCCACTTAGAGTAAGTAAGCAAGTAGCAAATAGAATTGTCGGGTGGCTTACTTTTCTATAGCGTGTCCTACCCACTTTCTCAGTCGGGAGAAAACTATTTTCTTTTCAGTCTGTTTGCATTATCCATCATAAAAGAGGAGCAGAGAGAGAAGGAAGGAGTGAGCTTCTAAGAAAACTTTTTCAACTTTATAGAAATTACAAACCACGAAGAGAATTAGACCACCCACAGTATAACAGCTGCAAAATACATATTTAAACTAGTAGTTGCCCTCTGTAAGTTATGGGAGTGACCCTTTTCACTCTCATTAGTAATTTACAGAAAATCTTTTCAACTTTCTTATAAATTTATACTTATGTTATGTTTATTGCCTGCTAGTATTGAAATATTAGTGACACAGTTGCTTTCTTTATATAAAATAACTTCCGTAATACGCTGCAATGCACAAAGAAAGCTAAACATAAACACTTATAAATCAGTTGTATACCACTCGCTCTTAGTACAGTACCTATAAATGCTTCACTTAGAAACTTTTTCTAGTCCAACATGTTGTCCCTAATATATAAGTGCAACAATAATAAGTCTAGGCATATAGGAATGGTATATACACTGAAGTTATATTATATGTATGTAGTATGTACACAAAAAGTGTAACTATGTATATATTTTTGCGACAGCTGTGACAAATGGAAAATTGTTTGTTTTAATGTTTCTCTGCACTTGTAGGAAAGTTGATAGTAGTGGAGCAAGCAGCTGGATGGAAATATACGTTTTTGTTTGTCTTGCTTTACTTCTACGTGGTGCAATGTAATGTTATGACATGAAATGACATGACACAGCCTTTTTACGTTTATAGCTATTTTATAGTGTTGTGAAGCATCTTAACTCTGTTTCAATCACTTCACGCCATACAAAAAGCTGAACAAGACGTCTTTTGCCCTATTACAGCCTTATATGAAGCCATCAATAAATAAAACTAGTGGAAAATTTTCAGCACACAAAAAAAATACTTTTTTCATATCGTGTGAGGACTGCTGCTAAGAGACCTTTGTGTTTGAATAAGTAACAAAGTAACACGCATGAACATATTGTGTGATATATGCGATGCGTGAGGGGTGTGTACTGATAATATTGTATTGTTAGTAGTGTAGACGAACGAAAGCACAAACCATCACATATTATAAAGAGAAGCGATGTAAGTAAGATACGATAATTGAATAATATTTTGACACAAGAGAATTTAAGGGGAAGGGAGGAAAGATAGATCCTAATTTCATTTATTTCCCCACACTCTCTCTCTCTCTTTCTGTGTGTGTCTTGTTCTGTATCTTGTTTCATTCCATAACACACACATAACTTTGTTCCTTTAGTCACCGATGAGTTGCACAGCTTTGCTTCGTTTTGGTTTCCTTTTCCGATGCCTTTTGGCTTTCGCACGTCATAAAATATCATTCAGCGCATTTATACATACACCTTCTATGTGAATGGTACATGTTATAAGGTAGATTGTAGCATGTAGCTGTGTAGTGTAACTTAACTGGGAAATAAAATTGTGAATTATTCGCTGTGCTACTACACTTTGTTTTATTTGCTACTTCATGAAATATTGGTAAATCAATTTACTCTGCGTTCTGTATAAGTTGTAAATAATTTTGATTGATATTGTTCCACTAGTTTTCTGTTTGTGTTATACTACTTATTTTGTACATACACATTCCCATTGTATCCGCATACGAAAAGTAAAATACATATTATGTTTAGCCATAAAAAAAGATAACAAATTGCTTAAAGTTACTACCTACTCTTGTTCATGTATGCGCAATTCATGGCATTTTCGCCTTGCTTTATAAAAAATGATATTATTTTTTCTGGTTTTTATTATTGCTTCTTTGTCTTTGTTCGTCTATTCATTTACAGTACTCCATGAATGGATAGCATAGGAAAAGAATAGAGGCAGAATTGTAGATATTTACACAAGTAACTAACATGAGGGATTCTCTGTCTGTTGGATATACATTGCGGCTTGTGGATTTTTCCACTATACCTAAACCAAAACCGAAAGAAACACAGAATGTTCTGTAGTATATGTATGTATGTGTGTGTTTCTTTCGACTTGTCTTGTAGAGAAATGTTCTACGTCAGTGCGTTTTACAATGAACGCTTTCCTCCCGCATGCTTTCGTTTCGGGTATCTTTATAGTATTTACGCTATGCTTGGTTTGGTTCGAGGGTTCTGAGGCTTGCTTAGAAAATGGAGCAAATTGAATTGGAATTCAAGACAATTGGAACGTAGTCTTATCTTCCTTGGGCAAATTGATCGATATTCTGAAGAATAGCACGAGACGCATATAATATAACTGATCGTAAGCTCATCACAATCTGTTTAACCTTAGTATGAGAGAGAAACGTTATCGAATGCCAAATTCTTTATTACAATGTGCAGTGCGTAGTGAGTATATAGGTATAAATTTAAGAAAAGGGTGGTAGGGTATGTAAATGGGTATGCTGTGGCACGTCTGTAATCAGAATCAGTTGGGACCGTGTCTTCAATAATTGGAGCACGTTGTAAATTCTATGGATGCAAACATCAGATAAAAAAGCAGAGCGTACAAGGTATGTATACTTATGTACCTACCTACTATCTCGTGCAGACACGCATTGTGCACACTACGAAGCTTTTGCATATAAAGTGCCAACAAAACAAAAGCTGACAAATTGCTAAAAGTTGTGTAAGGAAAACATTGTGCAAGTAGAAGAGAAGGTTGAAATGTGACATACATGGACTTCGACTCATTTCCAATTTGCAATTGTGTCCGCCCATGTTTCGTACACAAAGAGTATTTAATACACCTTTTCCATCAAGAATTCTACGGATGAATGCCTCAATGCTTCATTTTACCTAAGTTCTAATTTGTCATATGTACTGTAAGTAGCACTAAACACGTCTACTGTCAATATTCACCACAACTTACACACAAACATATTTGTATTGTGATAAAAACACGTATAGTATAGAATAACTTACTCTAGATTGTTGTATAGATTTAATAGTAGAGACAAACCTTTCAAAAATCGATCAAAAAACAAGAAAAGGATATTTTAATATCAATATGCCAATGCTTAACGATTAACATAAGGGTTTCATCTTCATCATTTAGATAAGTCTAAAGTAAATAACAATTATGTACCTACCTTCTCTGTTAGTTTTAAAAATGCTACTATCATGAACTAAATTTTATTAGTGTCTCTGGCAAATGTAAACCACTCTTTTTTATTTATCCCTTAAGTAGTCTACATACCTCCACATATTATAATGCTTAAAAGGTATAAGTGTATATGCACTTGACCTATGGACTATTTTCCACCACATCTAATTGTCGAAAGTAATAAATCCAGATTCATAAAGGTAACAGGGCTGGAAAAGTGTTCCGTTCTTTGAAAACGGGATGAATTTTGGGAAGAGAGATAATACGCCCATGCGATTGCATTTTGTTTGAATATGAGGTAGTTGTGAGTTATTATTTATCAGACAAGTAGTGTAAAAGTGTATTTATTATGATATACGATCTGTTCGTGGAATGTAATGTAATAGAATTGAACTGTCAGGGCAAGTGGTCTAATAGATGTGTAGTTGTGTACCTAATACCTAAACACACAGGAAGCCACAAAGGAGCCTTAGACCAGTTCTTATCTATTAGCTAACTTGAGAAGCTTCCATAAGAGTATTACATGGATTTTCCATAAAGTGAGTAGTGGGTACACACAGAAGCAAATGAACTCAGTATGTGAGTCAGGCTTTGGCTTACATCTCCTTCGCACAACAACAACTACCCATCCCTTCATTCAAGAAGACGAAGACGAGGAATGTAGGATGAAAAACATCTTTAAAAAACAGGAAAAGCCCAGACTTTCACCACAACAAGGCTCTTGTAGATTTCTCTACAAGGATAAAGCTCTGTGGCTTGTACTTGTACTCCTCCTGAACTACATATGTTTTGTAAGCTGATCCTTATTCCGTATTCTTGTTTGTACTGACTTAGTACTACTATTTATATAGTGTAATGTAATACATATCTACACTCAAAGTAGTACCAACCTAAATATATCTGTATATATAGTAAATTGCAAATACTAGCACAAGAGCACACACACAAGATAAGAACACATTTCGTATTTGCAGAGCTCTGAGAGTGCTTTTACGCATGGAATCTTGTTTGTGTACAAGTATAATAAATAGATAACATAATATTACGATCTATATACCTAAGGTAGGTATACAAACTTAAGCAAATACTGTAAACATATACCCATACTTGTAAAATACGACTTTTACTAAGATAATATCTAATACTTATACTTACATAGTACTTGGCACACAGCACGGTAAGTAAAAATTGTGCCAATAGTTTACTAAAGTATGTACGAATGCATGTGAGTATAAGTTTAAACAAAGATAAATCATACTGCCATATCGTACACTATGCACGGTACATGGATAACAACATGTTCACCTATACAAAACAGCTACCTATGTACTTATTGCTCTACGCATGTAGCAACCTTAAGCTTTCCCTTTACTTTTAGTTCAAGATAGCATAAACTATCTTGTCCTCCTTTTTCCTTTTTAAAGTCCCAAAAGAATCCTGATTCAAAATACAAGTCCATGACTATCTTCAACTTGGTAACAATGCTGAGTGCTCTTGATATGATAAAATACATAGATATTATGCATGTACATAGGTACTTATACATACCTACATACACACATAATAGGCATATTATGTAGTGTTTTCTCCTTTAGTGTAATGTGTGTATTTTTAAGATTATATATTTTAAAGGGGTTTGTATGTATTTATGTATGTATTTGGTATAGTACTGTATATAAATATACGTTGTAGTGGTATAGAGTTGGCTGGTTTAGAGTGGGCTGTAAGTAGATCAGGAAGAAAAACGAGTGTGCAAAGAAATGTCGAAAAATATTAATGGCTTCTGGTGAAAGGAAAGGATGGGAGAGAAGGAGGAGGATGGAATGAAAGGCTGTTGAAGCTTTTTCAATATTTCTTCAATGAGTAAATTTTAGCCGAAGAGTTCAAGTACTTATGTGAAAAGATGCTTGTGCACAACAGAAATTCATTCACACTCCTCAATCTAAATATTGATTACTAGTTTTTGCCAAACTTTTCAAACATTATTTTGTTACGTCTCCACTACAATGTACTCCATACGTCTACAACCAGTTTATTTTCAATAGGATGAAATTACACTTGACTTCATTCTTATCATTGTAAGCTTCAAATGCGTAGCATAAAGTGAAGTACCTACCTATGTGCGATTCAAGGAATAAGTAACATCCCTCTTTACTGTGCTGACTTTTATTGGCAACTTCAGGGTGAATAATGAGGAAATAACCGGAACTAGTACGAAAACGAAACTTTTTCATGAGAATCCCACCATCATTTACTTATATCATTAGATTAGTAGTAACTTAATATCATTTAATTCCCAGAACACGAGAATTAATGATTACATCTGTTGGTGCATATAACACATTCATTATATTCATTTCTTTAATCTTGTTCAAAATTTTTATTTCACCCGAATTTTCCTTCATTCAAATCTGTATAGGTCTCTATGTGCAATACAAAGTTTTTCTGAAATAAAATACCTCGAAATTTTTTATTCGTGTAAGTGATAGTGACTATTAATGAGGTGTCATTATAGTAACATGTTTCACTTGCCTTTGTGATACATCTGAAGTTAAAATTTAGAGCATTGAGTAAAGGTGACAGTGTTATGGGATTGTTACTTATCTTATAACAGTCTTAGGGATACTGTTATACAACGTGTTAATGTTATATGCGAGGAAGAAAGTTAACTTAATCTGAAGCGTTGTTGGTTTGTGTCAAGTTGTAAAATTCTGAGTAAAGGATAAACTATATGTATTTTGTAAGTTGTATGTGCCAATGCATGGTGTATATATGGACGTATACAAAGCAAGGGGGAGATGTATATTTTTATTATAGCGATGAAGGGTCTATATTTATATAAGTTGCTCTAGTATTGAAATAGGAGGACTAGATGATGAAATCCTTGTAGAAGAAGTTGGGTTCCATAACGTGCCGTTTCCCTGGTTGCTTTCCATTTAACTTGCACAGATTTATGCAGAAAGCGATGTTCGAGAGAGAGAGAAAGTTTTTTCAGCTTTTTCATTTCATGTGAAGAGAACGAGTGGAAAAGTGAATCAGTCAGATAAAGTTACCTAACAAGCTGTCAACAGGAAATCCTACGATTATTTAGAATTTTCAAGGTGTAGCAACAACAACCTATAGCCTTTCACTCCAGCGTTAACTGCTATGGAAATACATACCTTATTGCATCTGCACGAGTAGTGTAGTAATGATGACACCTTTTCAAAGATCGAAGATACATTTAAAAAGTTTTGTAGAATGCTTTCAAAATAAGTTCAGTCTATTTTTGTATGGATTTAATTGTATATACCCCTTTCCTCTACATAATTATATACACATCTCTGTGTATTAATTCTATGTGTTTACACGTGTTATTGCTTAGGTAGGTATATATAGCTTTGGGTATGTGAAATACGTGTTACCTGGTTGTAATGAGTGATGTCACCTTTTACTTAATGTATAAAGCAGTATGTTGGAGTTAAAATGTTATGCTAGTGAATTGTAAAGCATGAAGAGCGCTCTTTGTCATCAATAGCATTCACACAAACAAAAACAAATATGAAGAATACTATTTATCTACTTATATGCATCGAAATCTAAAATCAGTTGCTCTGATTGATTGTATCATAACAGGCAATTGAGTGTTACTGATCACAATAGTCAAGAGTTGGCATATTTATTAGAGTGTTACCTGAAAATTTACATAGTGGAGCTTGTAAAAGTCCCGAAGTTTACTAATTATTGCCACAAAATAAAAATCGCTTTTTTAATAGTGGGTATAAAGTTAAGTTATTAAGACCCATGTACTGAAGTATCCTTAAAATGTATCATGCACTATTTGTGAGTATATTCTGGTTCTGAAGAGTTCGAGCTAATCATAATAGCATTTGCTAACATGAATGTTTAGAACCGATCTAATAAGTATTGTAGAAAGTAAATAAATTCTTATTATTATAACTTTAAATACAAATTGAGTGATATTTTTTACGACAAAACTTTTTAATCATGTTATTTACTTATGTTGCGAAAAGTAGACGTAGATAGTCAAACAAGCTTTGTGTGATAGATCCATTCTCATTTTTTATAGAATTCAATCACAGCATTTATTACTTAAACTTTTTTCATGAGATATTTCTATCAACTTAATTTATTAAAATTATGCAATGAATCTGTATGACCATGTATCAAAAGTTTTGCTAGCAATAATAGTAAACTTGCAAGAAATAAAACTATCTTTGTTGAAAAAGGATGTTTATGTACTACGTGCTACAAAGACTATACCAATTGGTAATCACTAATCTGTTATGACATAATTTTCAAGTTTTGTATAGCAGTCATAAGTATTTGGGCCGCAAATAAATAAGTACATACGAAGGCTTGTTAGAGCAGGTCCAAACAAGATTCCTCAAAAGATTGTTCAATGTTGATCACAGTCAAGATACTTCCATAGTAATAGTACTATTGGAGATATCTTGGATCACAGTTTAGTAAATTATGCCACAGTTTAAACTTGAGACGAATATGGCAGAAAGTGCAACAAATCTAGTAAACACATAGGAAAACGATATTGTGTATTATTTTTGTGGATATTTGAATTTTAGTTGTAGACTAACCACAACATAAGTAAATGGAGACCTGAATGTGTAGAGTAGACAAGCGCTGTGGTGTGCCAGACGTGGTGTGGTAGAAGTGTGGTAGGTTGCTTTAGTGTAATTACAAAAGAATCCACAACAGTAAGTGTATCAAATGTTAAATAAATGTACACAAAGACATACATTTCACGCACAATACAAAATAACTGCCATCTCATAACCATGCCGTTATATTTATAAGTACTATTACATGGTTGCTCCACATTCGAGATATCTTCACATGTACTACTGTAGCTCTATGGAAGTTTAGAATGCGTAGCCTGGTTATGGAAGCAGTAGTTATTTTCCTTGACTCCTTTCCTGCTTTTTCCATTTTCAGCTGTATCCTATTTAAGTTTCAGTCCCCATTGTGTAGACTCATGAAAAAAACTTTTATGGAAGCAGTCTAAATTTTTGAACACAATGTACTAAAGGAAAAATTAAATATTCTATTCTATTTTGTCCTGGAGTATTACTTTGTACGTTTACGCAGGGTGAAATTGCTTCGTGAGCTTTCTCTTGTTGGACCTTCCTCCATACATACTCCATACTTAATATCTTTTTTATATTATTTTCAAGTAAGTAATACGTATAACAGGTTTTGCTCAGAGTTAAAGCTCAAGCCATCTTGTACAGTGAAAACTTGTCTGCACTATTTTTCTTTTTGCGTCCATGCAATTTAAGACAAAAAGAAAATCTACTTCTATACAAGAGAATGTACTACTAACACATATCTGTGTGTATGTAAGTACTAGTGGCTATATACGCAAAAGGCAAATCGCGAAATGTTCTAAAATATGGAAGTTTATAGGTTTTCTTGGAATATTCGTGATGTGGCACAGTGTTGGTGAAATTCTTTCATTCATACATACATAAATGCATATAAATGTGTGGATTTGTGAGAAATTTGCAGCAAGTTACAACATCGTGTTCACACACAGCTTTTCTACAATGGATAACTTGAGTTTGTTATGGTATCTCCTTCCCATATTTTATGTATGCAACACAAGTGTGGCAATAGTAATTCCCATATAATACATATACCTACTCCTAACGCAACTAACATTAAGGAACACATACATGTACGTATATACAAAATATATATACACATGGATAGTACTCCAAGCAATGAATTTACATTCTAAGGCTCTTTCTTGTCTTTTGTAGTCTTGTGTTCATTTTATTTCATTTCATTTTCACTGCTACAGAATGGACTAGGAGGAGAGGAGACCTGTTTTCCATTTCATTTCATTTGTGTTCTTTTCCCTTGACGAGGACACATTTGCGGCTTCTCTTTCTCTCTCTTTCCTACTTGTTTACGGTTCAAGTTTTAAGTTTTTGTAGGCTAACGGGTAGCACAGGGAAAGTTTTATATATAGAATGTGTTACGACTTGTATACGTACACTTAAGGATAAGTAAACGTCTTGTTTGACCTCACACATGTTTCTTGAATAAGAATCGGCCCATCGTTTTTCCATGGTCTTGTGTTGGTTTAGTATACCTAAGTACATTTAAACTTATACTGTAGCTGTATTTGTATTGTAGTAGTAAGTAACGATGTTTCCCGCATATGCATACAACAACGTGTTTATTATGTACACAGGAGTTCTCCAAGGGAATTCTTTGTATCCAAGGTGCATTTATTTGCATTAGCTATTGCCACTTTTCAGCAATGCTGCTAGGATGACACTAGGCATGTATATTATTATAGTACTGTGCTAGCTTGTCAATGAAACACTGTCGTTGTAAGTGTTGGTGTAAACACATATGGGAAAAATCTTGTTGCTGATTTTCAGGGAAAGTCACAGTTGCGGTGTCGAAAGAAAAAGTTGTTGTAGTGCAACAACAAATGTTTCCTTAGAGAGAGATGTGCATAGGAAATTGTGCAATCATGTGACTGGAGATTTTTATGCAAGAGTAGATTGACTTTTTGCATGCTACATAAAACATTAAATGCCCTTTTCCCTTTCCCAAGAGCAAAAACATTTTTTCAACGAGACATTTTATGCCAATGACATATAAATATACTCTGTTGTTGTTTGTAAATCTAAAACTAAATGATTTTTGACAAAGAGAAATTGTGGTAAAAAGGGTGTTTTATTGGATTGCAGGTCTTTAGGTAAAAACAATAAAGGTTTTCAGTCTTTTCTCTGATAGTGATCAACTTCCTTTTCACTTTGTCTGGCACGAGAATATTCGATACAGGTATTACTTATAAGTTCTCCCACGTAAAACTTTGTGAGTTCAAGTTGAAAAGTAGTGTTTTCCTTGTTACAAAAGATGACGATTTGGGGAGGGTTACCAAAATGTTTTGTTTCAAGTCTCAAGGTGAAAGATTGCCGCATCAAAAATGTTTTTGATCTACTTTATATGTATGTTAAATACTCTCTATATTTCATAAGGACTTTATTTTCTTTGTGCAAAAACGTAAACACTCCCATCACCTTGAGACTTTTGAGTTGTTTTGAGAAACAGTCTGTCTAATGTCATAATAATCTTGCAATAAAAACAGCATCAATATTTTTCCAAGTTTATAAACATTTCTGAGAAATCTGGTAAACAACTTGCTCTATCCATTCCTTAGATGAGGAATTTTGCTGTATTAGGTATACAACACATGTACTAATCACGTACATCGAAATTGTATACCTTAATATAACATTTTACCTTGCAAAATAATAAAATATTTTCTTTTATCATTGATATACTATCTACTTACTTTTCTCTTTATTTTAAAACGACTAATGCCTTAGGACAGTTTAAGTATTTTAATTATTCGGTACAGTATAATCAATAAACAAAGGAAATACTTAGAGTAAAATTATAATAATAATTACAATTAGGTGTGTGCGAGGCTTAATAGTGTAGAACTTATGTGGGGGTACTCCACAACGAAGACTTGCATTCTGTCTCAAAACGAGTGTTTATGGTCTCATAAAATTTAGTTTGAATTCACTGAATTTGGTTCCTTTATCGTATTAAAGGTTAATTAAGCTTGATATTTGAAAGTGTCCATCTGGGGGGACTAATAATGCAAGTTTACTAATAACGTTAGTCTTTTCCGGGTAAATTGATGTGATTCGGTGGATGTGGGAGCTAGTTATGCACAATAGCATACACAGAGTACTTTGGGTTGATTTAAGTGTCCGGAATGTGAGTTTTGTTTGCCTAACAAACGTGGAGTGAGTAGTGGCCCCTTGAAAAGTTTTTATCTCAAACACAAACTTTAACTTTTCACTGGACATTTGGAAAAGCTCTCCCAGTTGAGTTGGGTTTTAGTTTAAACTGGAGGTGTTTGTTGGCTGATGCTCTATTCTCCTGTTGTAGCTCTCTCTTTCGCAGCAAGAACGTATCTAGTGGTGTAGGTGTTTCAATCCAAAAAATGTGTATGTATAGATATCTAGGTGAAAGTACTTATTGATTTTCTAAAACTACGTTGGGTTGAAACCTCAAAAAAATGTTTCAAATCTTTTCATCTTCTACTTAGATTTTCCTAAAAATTACCAACAATTTTCCAAAAACAGATATTCACCATTTATCAACAAAATTGTAGATTTTGGTTCAAAACATGGAAGAATTTGTTTGACCCCCCTTCGGCGGCCAGTTTATTTTGCACACCTTTATTTGCACATCTTCAATTCCAAACCCCATGCGAGCAAAATCGCATTTGTACGTCCTTGTCTGTCAGTATTCGTTAAGTTAGCTTGAGGTTAGAGATTGCGATTGCCGTGTGTCTGTGTCTGGTTGGTGGTTAGTACAGTACGAGTAAGAATTCAGTTCATAGTTTGAGTATTGGATGAGGGAGGGAAGTTTTGTTTGAAAATAGTTGTGGTTTAGAGACTGAGTTGAATCGTCTAGTTGAATTTAGGGAAGGAAGTAAAAGTAAAAGAGTAAACTCTATAATCTGAGCTGAAAGTGGGAACTTAAAGCTCTCTGTTGGCTCAACTGATTTTATCTCGAAAAATTTACTCGGGTAATTCTGTCGGCGCTTAGAGCTAAAATCGTTGATTTAATTTTCCATGTAACTTTCTCTAACGACAACGGTTTTACTATGCATAAACACAAATTATTTTAAGTGTTTCATTTCATGTCGCCTTTTAGTCTGCCGTGTAAACATTACAAACACTTTATCTCGGCTTAACTTTCCCTTCGCTTTGTTATGATTTCTCGTAAATGCAAAAATATTACCCAACTGCAACTCTTCATAGCTCTACTTAGCTTTTATTAAGTACAAAGATACATATTATAAATTCACTCGCATACAAAACTGTGTGTTCCTTATAATAACAAACATCGGTATATAACAGACATTGATAGGTCTACTGATTATAGCAAGTATAATATCTCTATGCATAATGCAAAAGTGTTGTAAGTAATTCTGTCCACATTACTTTCAATAGCTTAATTCTCTATAAGTAAAGTAGCTGCTATCAATGGAAAAATCTCCTCCTTTGCACAAGCAAACAATGAGCAGTAATACCTACTTAAAATATAAGTCATATTTTTATGATAAATGTTTTTATATAAATGTTTTGCGATAAAATTAGATTTCACCACCACCACCATGACACATGGTGGTGGTACAATTGTTTATAACTTACTTATAGTACTTAATTACATTCGAATGCTAATAGATTTAGCATTCAACATTACCTTTCATAAGCACTTTGATTAGTACATGAAATCGAACCACAATTAAGTAATAAAAATTTCGAGTTTAACTAGAATTCTGAAGAGCATTAAAATTAAAGCATTAAAATTATTCATGTTTTAAGCAAACTTGGCAAAAATATCTGCATTGTTGAGATTTTGTGGTAGCAATTCACAGAATATAAAAGCATGAACAGACACTGTAATTTTCATGCATGTTGAAAATTATGACATTTTCCTTAAATGTTATATGCAATACTGTTTTCTAATTCAACAATGAATACAATAACAGTAAGGTACATCAAACACGACGGAAAATGTAGTCACGGTATATGTCACGAGATAATTATAATGTTGTCTATTCGAAAGATTAAATTATGATAATGTACAAATGGTATGACAAAAAAATTCATACACTGTATTGCTAATTAATAATATAATGGTCCGTGCAAACTTATTTACATACAATCAACGAATTTTGCTTAAAACATCTTGTTTTTTATTTGACTAATTCAACGTTTGCCGAATAAATTTACCTTCTCGCGTTTTCAATCATTCATGAAACACGACTGGAATAATATTAATTGAAATTGAAAGGAACACCCATGGGGTTAGTCACAACATTCGCTTCGGACACAACCCTGAGTTCATATTTTAACTTGTATTTATTTCTTATATACAATGTAGTTATATACATAGTATACTTTCTTCTGTTCATACTCTGGGATACAACAAAAACTGACAAGTTAATTGCAATAATATCTGGGAAGGTAATTTTAATGAAATGTGTTTTTTTTTGTTTTTCAGTGCCTCCAAATAAGCCTGTGATATTGGAATCCAATAAAGTAGTGGAATCTGCGTTCATTGGGCCATACAACGAGGGCAGTGATCTTATACTTACATGTGAAGTCTCTGGAGGTCAGTACTGCTTAAACTCACTTATATAATAATAATTAGTATCCAGTATGTATTTATTTCAGATACTTACCTACGTGTACCAATACTAGTGTACAATTAAATACATGTAATGCATGGTAATAATACATTGGGGTATATCCGGCATGCATATTGCAAGGACAACCTGTTCAGGCAGTTTTTTTAGCGACAAAAATCAGTAGGGTTGAAGTCCACGGGTCTTATGATTACATTAGCTCCATAGGACATTGTACATACAACATATGGCCTTATGTGAACCACCATAAGAATGATGGTTTCATTCAAAGCATTGTATGTTTTGTACAACATGCAATGCAAAAGACATGACATGCTTACATGCTTTCGTAAATGTTTTACAATTGTTACTACACAGTTTAATCTTTTAAAATCACTTTGTGCCCAGCAATTTGTGTTTTGTGTACCTACACATAGCACAAATTGCTCTATAACGTATTACCAATACGATGATTATTATACCCATTCATACTATATCGATACTCTCAAAGTTTGATGAATTTAAATGTGCGTGTAAACTGGGTAATGGGATGTAAACATTCCGCCAGCTTATATTTATGCCGTTGATAAAGCGCTGAGAAGGGAAATCTCTAGAGTAATATTATTACATTAGTTTTGTAATACCTTATGTACTTCAAAGTATAGTCAAGCCACAAGGTGTTCCAAACTAATGTGCTGCAATGTTTAGCAAAGATAGAATTTTACGTGTATACTTCTTACAAATGTTTTTAAGACAATGAAGAAAATCTTAGAAGTTGATGAGATTTTGAAATAATCTGCTTATAAAATTTTCACGCATAACCAAACGCTCTTATGTAGGTACTGTAACAGAGATGTTTCAAGGTTGTTTTACTAAAAGGCAGCATGAAGCTTATGCTTGAGACGGAAATATAATGTGCGTGGATACTGAGCATAATTTAATGAGACTAAGCTACGGGAATAAATATTTCAATACAGGATTTCAAAGGATAAAAGTTTTTCCTTTATTGTGTAGATTTTCAAGTTAAAATTAATTACATGAAAGAGCTCAAAGAACAAACCCGGCGAGGAGTAAACTTTGTGAAATATTTAGTTCGAAAGAATTAAGCAGCGGTAGCTGTTGTTCTCCCGGCTTTCATTATAATGCGTGAGCACTTGCAGGAGATATTGCTTTCTTTACTTTGCCAACTTGAAAATGCTTCTTTATTTCTCTGATTCCCATATTATGCATATACCTAGGTAATATATAAACGTATATAACCCTTTATGTATGTATACTCCTTCCTAATAAAATGCATCATTCCTACACATAAACTATCTAAGTAATACGAAAAAGTATACCTACTATGAAATGCTGTAGTATGGGGCATTACAGTATACATTTTTTTCGTAGGTAATGCTCAATTTTACTACAAACATTATTTGTACACGTACATCTTTTGTCATGTTGATATTATACTTTCATCTTTTTAGGATGGAGGATGAACATTATGTACATATTTATAGTAGCATTTAGTTTTATTACTTGTACTGGTTCTTCTACATTAGTGTGTACATGGATATTATTTAAGAATATGCAGAGAATTAAGTACTCAGTATAATAAAGAAGAAATAGCTCGCTTTGGGTTGAATACAGAATAGTTGTACAACAAGAACTGAAGTATTTCAAAGAGTTCTAAGTGAGAATTTAATCCTTTGGAATTAACATTAAGTGGAAATGTGTATAGACAGACTGTAAGGAGTGATGAAGGTTTTTCAAGCTATTTATTTTCTAAGTTTGTTTCGTGTGTAGAAGAAAAGATAATGTTTCTGAATTGAATCTGAAATGGTTTCCGTTGTTGCTAACTATTAACCATAGTGTAGCTGAGGATACTCAATGTAAAAGCAGGAGAGACATCATTCTCCACAAAATGAAGAGCTAAATTATATCAAGTGAATATATAAGTAAGTGTAAATACCTTATACAGATAGTTCAAGCATTTCGTGTGTATACAGACTTTAGACTGTGAAAGATGAGAGAGAAAAGAGAGTCAATAGAATTCATCTGCGTTTTCAGTTTGTCTGCTGGTCTGAATAGTTTGATGTGCTGTAAACACGAATGCGAATGTTTTAGCAGTGGAGGAGTGTAGTAGAGCTAGAATACATAAGAGATGCCTGGAGTGGAGTAATAAGTATATATAGCGAAACTTGTAAACACAAACAGGGCTACTCTTTCAAAGGAAACATAAATAGCACTAGCGAAGTACAAGTTGCGTGAACGAGTTTCAATTATTATCTTAATTTTCCTATCCTCCTACACACAGACAGCTTATACAATACTTTGTTTTATGTCCAAAGCCAAACCTACTTAATACAAATGTGCGTATAAGGATATAGGAGTTGAGTTTCCAGAAGGAATCTAATAAAATGGTTTAATTAGTCTCACTTACGCTGTTATTGATTACAACCACCTTTCAGGAAACACCAGCACACATTAATAAACGCAACGTTATTCCTAATGTTTTTAGCTTTGGGAAAAGTATAGTAGTAACAATACACACACTCTAAGTATACAAAAGCAGTCGAATTTACATTTGTATTTTATATATACTTTAAACCCTATGATTGTTGACTTGGGTGTTATAATGCATTGTAATATTGGATACAGGATATGATGATCTAAAATTGTAAATCTGTATGTGTTTATATTACAGCTTAAATTATACTACTGTGGTAGATATAGGATTTGTTGTATCAATGTTTAATTTGACACAGTGCAGTGGTAGCGTGGTGGCGATTTTATTGGCCCAGTTTTGAGCTACAACTCAATGTGAAAGCATTGGCAGACTGTAAAACTGCACTCGGTGTTGCTGCATTAGTTATTCAAAGGTAGTCAAAGAGCACCTAAATGTAATAATTGCAGTACATTACACTAATTTGCAAACAAATGGACAAGTCCCTAATACTGTGTTCAGCGCAGCTGTTAATGATGTTAACCAATGGTAATGTCAGTGATTCATGAGGCTTTCAACAGAGATCCGGAAACAAGCTAATGGCACTGCAAATAATAAATGAATGACAAAACGCACTGTACTTTTAGTTCAACTAGCATTAGCTTACTTAAGCCTTCTGTTTTCAACATTCTGTACGTAATCCATATGACGGTGACCATACATTAGAATAGAACTTTATTTGTATTTGCCATCTATCATAAAAAAGAATTATAACGCAGAAACATTTAGTAGTTCATCAAAATTACAAAAGCAACTTTTGACTTTTAAGCTTAATGTGAATATTTCTATTGCTCTGCTTCTATAAATTTGTTAGTAATTATAATCTACAATAATGTGTAATTATTTAAAGTGTTATAATATAGAAAGCTTTAAGTGGCTTAAGCTCTTCAAATCTGGGAAACCAAAATTATCTGTAAATGGATTTTATTTTATTTTTATGGGTAGGTAGGTTTAAGTAATTGCATTTTATATTCTTTAAAAAGTTGGTTTCCATTTCATTGTGAAACATAGTAGACTTTGTTATTGGTTGGGTAAACTATTACCAATTTGAAGCCTTTTCCACAGCTACGGTTGTAGGACAGAATGTTTATGTTTCGTGTTCCATTTAAGAAAGAGGAGGAAATCATGTAGAAAAGAAAAGGTTAACAAGGAAAGCCACGAATTTGCAATAACTGAGCAATAAAAGAAGGATAAAACAAGACTTAATTTGTATATAGCTTGATAATTATGTTGACTGTATTTCATGAGACGAAATTACACAGTAAACAGAAACTGAAATATATTTTATAACAGTGCCACTATATATTAGTAGTAATGGGATACTATACTACTTGATGTTATATATAATTGTACTGCACCAGTCGTAATAATGCTATGCTGTGTGAATGAATACTTTGGCGGATGTAGCGTGGACTCTCCACAAATCTGACAAAAGCATAAAATCGAAATGGGAAAGGATGATTTGAGCAAGGAAAGTTTTCTGCCTAGGTTTCTCTTTTGACATAATGTAGCGGTCATGTCTCCGTGTAAATGTTATTTACTGTGGTATTTTCAAGACTGACTGAGAAATACACAGAGAGATAGAGAGACAGAGAGAGGGAAATAGAGTTAGAGATGGTTTCCATTGCATCACATCACGTCTATCTATTCAGCCTGCGAGCAATAATGATTGGGGACTCTGGCTGTGATAGTCTGTTCTGGCTTTATATTGCTAATGAGGTGGGAAGTTATTAGCACTGGAGGGGTTCCATGTGGCATCTACTTTACGCCACGTTAAACTGCTCCCTGTAGACAGACTTCATACATTTTATTCCTTTTTAATGCACACGACTTGCAAAAACACTCGATCCATACGAATTCATACGCCAAAGTTTAATGTCTGTTATTGAAATCATATTAGCACCCAAATGGTCAACCCATTTATATAGATATAGCAGTATTTTATCAAAACGTAGATATTTGTCTTACAAGCTAAGCTATATAATAAAAAGAAAGCAAACATTTGATTTAACCATGCAAAACAACTAAGGTACATTGTAATAATTGGTGTCAAATATACCACGATTACATTGAAAAATTAATCTGCATGGGCTGGTGGAAAGAAAGTTTTGCACATAGTAACCTACATAGCTGTGTTTTCCACTTCTAATTATTTTTACCAAAACCATGTCACCTCAAGTGTTCATTTTTTGGAAGTTTTTCCACCAGTGGCATACTGTATATAATAATTTATATTCATAACAAGTAATTTTTTAAAGGAGTAACCCTACTAGTTACTTTCTTATTAGTCTGTACCTTACACTTACAATTTATACTCCTTGCTATTCTTCTTATTTCATATAAATTATAGATATTGCACATCCCTGGTTTGGTCGGTGGATAAGAAAAATGAATTTGCAAAATTGTGTGATGATGTCACACTCGTGTTACAAATGCTGGTGGCATTGGCATTATATCACCAAGTATTAAAATAGCGACAAGTCTTTATGCAATGGTAATTTAGAACTGACAACGGGATCTTTAACCTTTGCGTTTTTCATCTGCGCGGACTACTCGTATGTATGTGTGGTGTGTGATGAAAAGACAAAGCTTCTCTCCCTGAGACAAGCAATAAAACAGAAGGGAATGACAGGCGTGTGTTCCTTCCGTTTGGTGACATTTTTGTATTAAAACCTAGAGCTTCCTCTATAAGGTTTTGTCCTTGGTTTCGCCTTTGGAGTTTACTACACACACACAGCATTTTATCACAGCGAATTTGTTGTACCTACGCGAATATGTATACGTTCCTTATACACAAGTCTTATGTAAAGGAAGGAAAATTAGCTAGCTAGCGATGTGGTACAAATATAAAATACATGGGAGATAGGATGCACCTACTGATAGTTCTAGAGTTCTAACATTATTTGGGATCGGGAAAGCCGAAGACGTCTGGTGGTAAAACCAAAAGCTCTTTTAAGCCTGTGGTTGGTTATATGATTTTTGAGTATTATGTATAAACGAGTGCCTACTTCTATTTTGTACGCGAATGCACCCACAAAAGTTAAATTGTTTCTAGTCTTACTATTACATTTTTATTACACTGTGTCTACTTGGTATCATATTATACTACTATATAGGTACTTTTATGTAAGTATTTATCCTACCTACCAGTTGTTAAAACATGCATTATACCTATAGCTACGCTGTGCCAAGGCATCTCAACACAAAGTTTTTTTAGTTACTAACTAGGGTTACTTTTTAGCTGCAAATGTGTACGTGTACTGTACATCAAATACGGTTGGTTGAATTGCTTTGTGCAGTGCTATGTACCTATGTAAGCATAAGACGTTTCATATATTTTAGTTTCTTAAAACGTTGTAGTACTGATATACAATTAGGTTGTATTGCTATTCACACCATCTGGGAGAGAACAGTCTAGAACTGGCTAGTGTTGTCAATCAAATAAAGTCAAATCAAATCAAATCAATGTATTTGCATTTATATGCAAATGAATAGCTTATTTTTATTTTTCATAATAAAAATGAATTTTTCCCCCTACTAGTAATTAGTCAGTGTCCTGTGTTACGGTTAAATACTAAAAGCCTTCCTATATATACCTAGAATTGCTGTTACTCTTGGTACCTTACCTACCCAATGTATGAACATAACCTACTCAAGTTATAATCCCTATGTGACGGCGTACGCGACTCTCACAGTATAGTATAGAATGACTAAACAAAAAGTGGGCTAGAATTCTTTTAATTGCCTGCTTTCTTATTGGAAATTGTAACACAAATCCCGCGTCATACAATTAGTATTATAACCGTAATTTGTGTATTGAATTTTAACTTCTGTATCAGCTACCTTTGTTTTGTCTTTTACGGGGGCTAATACATCAAAGTAATTTTTTAATCACAAAAGAACAAAGGCAATACATATAATGGTCGAAAAATGCATTGGTCGATCAATTGGTTTGCATTCCTAGCAAGGCAGTATATCCATTAGTTGTTACATCTTTAATTCCTTTTGAGCAAGAAAGTCTGCATTGTGTTATCAAAGTGCAATGAGCGTTATTTTTTTTACTCTTGTGCCTGCTTAATTAGAACCAGAACTAGAGTGGAACAAGACTGTGCAGTCGGGTGATGGACTACTATACTTATTTCAATTCAAGTCAAGTCAGAAAAGAAAGAAATGAAGAGACAGGGTTGAAATTTGAAATGCTGCGGTTTGAGCACAATATTTCATTTCATTCACTGTATAATGTAACGCAGCTCTGTGGCCTTATTTCAAGCACAAAATTTTGAAGAAATTGAAACAAATGCAAATATTATACCAAGCAGTTTGTCTCAAGTTTATTTCACATATGTATTATTTGTGTATGAAATAAAAACAACTGTTATTGTTACAAGAATGAGAATATTGTTTGAATGCAATACCCATTTCGTGTGTTTACACATTGAAAAGCTTTTGGGTTTTCAGAACATTGAGGATGGAAATAAGTGACCCAATGTGAAGAGAAGCATCCTTGACCAAAGAAGCCAAATTGTCAGACAGACAGAGAAAGCACTTTCCTTTGTTTTTCTCTTGGTTTATTTAGAAAGGTGGATTTGGCGTTTTAGCTGATGCGAGCATTGCATTTCTCAGTGAAATCGATAGGAATAACGAAAGCGGGTCTACATAAAAAAGAATCATTCCGAATGTCGTGCCTTCATGCCCAAAGGAGTCATTCAAGTGTCCACTCCACTTTCCCTTATTTTTCCACAATTTGGTATTTCTTTTAGCCGCAGAAACACTACCGCTATGTATCACCCTAACTCTCTCTATCTCTTTCTCTCAAGTCTCCACGTACCCATACACAGTACATCACTCGTGTATGTAGTTACGAAATACAACAAATGTGCACAAGTAAAGGAGAAAATTTTCAACAACGCATATGCCATATCGTACAATACCATAATACAACAATGTCTGCAGGCAGGATGTAAGTAGGTACTAGATACACTATGTACGTAGACGTACTTTTATATATCATAATCACTTATACGTGTACTTCACAAAGCGTTCATGTATGAAAGTTCTAAAGTACCTAGATATTCTATTTCAACCCTGTAAGTTGTATTATGTTTCACTGTACCAAGAAAATCTATATTTGGATACCTTGTTGATTCACCATTGTTCAAAAACACGGGTCAGTTGCGTCTTTGCTTTCTCCTTTATAGCGTTATATGTAAGTCTATATGTGTATTTTGTGTCTTGTAGATCCAGAATGTTTTCTTTGTTTGACAAAGTTGTAGTTCGATAAATTAATATCAAGGTTTAAGGTTTTCTCGGGGATTGCGGAAGTTAAATCTTATCCATGCACGAGCGAGCTTCATTTAGCTGCATAAAATGCATCAACATCACAAGTTTATTTCGTACGTAAATTAGAGAGATATTCAAACCTTGCGTGCGTTCTCAAGCGGAAAGTTTCATATATAAATACATTGCATTTGTTTGGTTAGTTGTAGGTACATCTATGATACAAGAAAATGCATATAAACATGTACACAACAAATTCCATATAGACAGAATATTGAGAATATATACAAATATTGCTTAGAAAATTACCGTATAAACAACATCGTTAAATATTCTACAGGAATGGTCTGTCTGTGTGTCCGTCCCTTCGCCTGTATGTTCGTACGAGTATTTGAGAATTGTATGAGATGAGATATACACTTTAAACTTGGCAATTAAACGTATTATTGGGGTCAATCGTAAGGTTAAGTCGAACATTGGTCAACAATTCAATTCCTTCATGAACTCTGACCCCGGTAGTAAATATGCCTCTCTAAAAGAAACTACAATAAATACATCGTTATGTAAAAAGAATCTCGAAAGTCTAAACTAACAGAAGATATTGTGATACAGTACGCAGTGGACAATTATATTGACCACATAAATACCCCGAGTGAAAAAAACAAGAAAATGATCCCAATTATGCTTACCTACTTTTAAAAACTATGGTTTTCTTTATGCGTTGTTTACAACTGTATAGTTTTCTTTTAGAATACACACTCCAGTACGCATTAAAACTTTCGTTTCGGCAGTCTCTTTCTTTGTGTTTCACATAGCAATTCAATTGAATGATAAAATATTGTCTTGTAGTTTCTCCTAACCCTACTATCGCCAGTATCGCTTATAATAATTCATGGATGTAATATTAGATTTAAGGGAAAATAATATTATGCCAGTATATAAGTAAATAAGAAATGCTTGAGAATATTTCCTATTTATATGTAGTAGATATTGTTTAATGAATGCAATGCACAAATTCCAAAGATTTCGACCTTATTGTGATCCTGTTAACTACCCTACACAGTACTGCTTCCTCTTTCACTTTCCTTTACTTCAAAATAAATTGAGTTGGACACAAGAAGATTAATTTGTAGTAGCTCCTGTGTAATTTATGGGGGAAACAAAGTGTACACACGTCCAATCCTGTGTATTATTAGTGTTCCTTTGATTTTGTTGGGTTTGCTCGGGAACCAACTAACAGTAAAATCAAGACTTTCTCTAACTTTACAGCATTAATTAATTTATATTTCTTTGATTTCATTAGTAGTCTTATTGCACGATAGCATCTATAATACACACACTTGTACATGATTTAACGGTAAAGCCAATGCTCATGTTTCCATGAGCATTGGGTAAAGCATTTTATTTCCTGTCTCAATGAGTTTCAAAGCTTGTATGCAAAAATTACAATAGCTCCTTCTACTAATTGTAAGCTTGTTGCTTGCCGACTACAAATTCTAGCTGTTAAATTATTTTGGGAATATAGTTCTAGAAATGATTCTTCAACGTGAATTAATTCCCGAAAACGTATACCTACATTGGTCTGCTTGCAAATGTTAATTATAACAACACTGAAGTATTCCTAAGTTTGTTACAACTGTATTAAACCTTTTAATTGAATATTGAAGCATAAACAGCTCTCATGCCTTATATATTTTGGAAACTATTTGCATGGAGATATTGAACATTCAGTTAAAAATTTTGGTACGCTTGTAGGTAGGCTCCTTTGTGTTATAGTGAATGGGAAAGGTTTATTAACTAAGCATGCTTTAGGTTGTCTTAGTATACCCGTTCCTAACAATGATATTGAATGGTTTACTGCTTTCAATTATTCATTTGTGTTTAAAAATGAAACAGTTTCGCTGAATTAATGGTCATGTTTTATAGCGTTGAGACATCCTTAATTAAAGACTATTCCAATTTTGTGTATTGTCATTTGGGATTGTGTATTCCTAATCCAATTACGCTGTATGTACTGTATGCTTACTTATCTATATTCACAAAGCCTTCATCATGATAGCACACTACAAACATCACGTTGAAGTATTTGAGCATAGCACACATAATTATAGCAACATATTGCACACATAAATATGTCATAGGTTTTTACAAGTAACAGATTGCTTTACTTTATCTACATACATAGAGTGGGTGTAGTTGTAAAGGGAGTTCCTTGAAGGTATAAAATGAGTCTATGTATAATTGTGTTTCTACTATAAATTATTCGCATGACTGAATCTTAAATATTTATGTGTGTAACTATGTGGAGAAGAATTTCCGAAAATTCTATTTACTAATGGTACTTGACATAATGACGTCTGTAGATAACCCGAAAAGAGGAAATTGAATCTTCGTTAATGGAAACCTCGAATTCTAAGAAAGTTGGAACTTGTTGTATGTTGGGATGAAATGGTATAGAATTTCTAAATAAAGGATGAAACGAAAGTAGGGGGTAATAATTCGGTGTGTGTATAAAATAGCGTAAAAAGTGGTGCCTGTAATGTAACTGTGGGTATATTTGTTCTATCTTCAGCTTGTGATGTACTCTATAAGTTCAATGTAGACTGAAATGAACAATCAATAAATAATTTGGTTTTTGTGTGTGTTTGTGTGCAGGACGTCCAAAGCCAAGGGTGAGTTGGTGGCTGGAGAATGCAATGATTGACGAGTCTTGGTCGGATAGGGGCGATGGAACCTTGGTCAATAAGCTCGTCTACCAGAAACTATACAGGCATCATCTCAACGCCAAATTTATCTGTCAAGCTTCCAACACCAACCAAACAATACCACAGTCTACGATGGTCATGCTTAACCTTAACCGTAAGTAACTTTCAAAAATTATGGCACGACTTTTCTTATTAGTACTCCGTCTTCGTTTAGCCCTCTCTTCTTTTGTTCTTCAAAATGCACCTTGTATGAAAGCAACACGAACTCTCTCTCCTACATCACACACTATATGCACTTTGTACATTATGTAGCATTCAACTAACCAATAATATATAAATTATAGGCGATTTTTCTAAATCAATTTATCTACAAGTATCCTGTATGTATACAGATATATAACTTGAAAGTAAAGCATACAAAGTCTTTAAGTTGAAAATGTAAGATACAAGTCTATCTTGAAAATACAGTATATTATAATGTTTTATACTCGCTATCTACACTTTTGGGAAAGCTTATTTGATTTTCAGACTGAAACGGCTCTCGGTAGAAAGTAAATGATAGGAAATTCTGTTAAAATCAACAGACTAAACTGAAACGCTCTGATCTATTTGGTAAGTTTACATTGAGACGTGTAGTATGTGTATAGTACAGTAGCAAAGGAAAATAAAGGACACCTATAGATTTATATTATATTAGGATACATTTCATAAGACAGATATTTTATTATAAAGTATATAGTATGTATCTGGAAGAGTGTAGTGTAGAATGCAACTGTGTGTGTGTATCCCATATAGAAAATGTATGTATGTAGTATAAGTAGGAGTAGGAGAACAGCACAGCAGTGATCGAAGGAAAGCAAAGCCAAAGCTTTCAAAGAGAAATCCAAGAAAAAGAACCGAGAACTTTATCAACTTCATCCAGCCACTCTAGCGTGTTAGTTCGACATGCCGCATTACTCTGTTCTCTCTGTCTCTTTGCTCTCCTTTTTTATTTTACTATCTGTCTCTCTGTGTGTGTAAGGGTATATTATAGAAGTGTGTGTATGTAGTATGTAATGTGTGTCTCGTATAAAAAGAGAAAAGTGTCCCAGTCGTAATGCAATAGGAAATAGACGCGTGTACTAGTTACACATAGCAGGATGAGTGAGTGAGTAGTGTAGTGAGCTAGATGGGTCTCTTCCATTCCCTTTCCTGTCTTTGCTCTGTCTCTTCCCATTTACCATCTTTCCACTGTCCAGCGTCCCAATCCACACCGTCCATCTACTTTTCATCTTTATATCTCTTCTTAACACAAAACCACCCACACTCCTCATTCTCCTACTTTCTTTTTATTTTCCTTTCAAATTTTCTTTATTTTTACTGCACACTATGTGCTACACTCAGCCACATCACTGACAGAACTAGAGCATTCTTCTCATACAAATATACAACACAAATATCATTTGGGTTTTACAATTTAGTAAGTATATAAGTATATATTACATGATCTCTGGGCATATAAATGTTTATGATGTATAGATACGGATGTATTCTGAATATTTTTATCTTGATACATCTTTATAGTTTAAATAGCCAAAGGGGTAATGTTGATAATACCATGTAATATCTGCAGTAGTTCATCTATTGCGTAACTCTGCCTAAGATTTGCAAGCATAAAAATGATGCACGTTTTTTAGCATATGAGTTCATATATTTATATTGTACCCTGAACACTGATATTTGTCTCCATTGTGCTTTTATCCTTGATATTTCCCGATTATTATGTATCTGTCTCACAACTCACAAGTAAATGGAGTCTTTCATATAGTGATACTCACATGGATTCCATTTTTTATACATTATAAATCTGAAAAAACTAATTCATCATAAAACTAGGTCCTTCATCTCCAAGTACCGGTTACAAAAAGTATAATAATAAACTGGAGATTTTGAACAATTTTATTTATGTAGGTTATCAATTTTCCTTAGGTTGTACGTAGTGAATAATAGAGTTTGTATAACTATACCTATACATAAAAAAATAATGTACTGGTACACTTGGGTGATGAAACAAAATTGATGATATAAAAAGAAATGCACTTCGAGATAGATGCTGCTCTCTTATGTATGAACATTGACTGTGGGAAGATAAGACAAGCAAACGTTGCATTATATTTGATTCATAGACTATTTAATGTTGTTTTTGCAACGAGACTCCATATATTTCCCACAGGTCGAAAATGAAAGCTCTGAATCGGACAGACAACAGAACATAATGTAATGTAATGTAAGGACTCAACGAGAAAAAACTGTTCTCACTTATGAGACAAGAAAAAGTGTACGTAGTAAACAAAGCACAAGGCTTCATGCACTACAAGCTATACGAATCTCGTTATAAACGAAAAAGGAAGAAGACATGGTATCCTCGAATTCCTTTGATGATAAAACCAATCTCAGGGTGTCTTCTAATATACTACATTACATAACATTACAGTTACTACGAATCACAAGCTTCATGATTGCACTCGTACACAGAATTGCTTACACGAGAAGAAGCTGAGTGGAAAAGCTGTCGTATTTTCCAAGAAAAACGTTAGAACATGTTTGTATCACTATAATAATGACTAAAGTAGACAAAAAAGCAGGAAAACTGTTTACTACATTGCTCGAGTCAAGAAAAGAGCCGTATGGACTCCATAGAGTTTAGAACACAGTAGCATTAGCAGTGTAATATTACAATATAAAACAGTAGTATTAAACGTAAATGGCTCATCATAACTTACACTAACCACATAACTACTACATTGGATTGTTTATATATAAATGTAGTTCAACATTCAATATATCCTCAAAAATATAGTAAATATATGTACATATCAATGGTTGTAGCTACAAGAGATTTTATATGGTGCTATCAACACCCGTCTTTGAGCTAAAGTTGGGTAGGAGAAAAAATGCCGATGTCATTTCTTGTGGATGAGGAAATCGCGTTGGTGAAAGGAAGCCAAGTGAAAGTTAGACGAGGGTGAGAGCAAAAGTCAAACTAACTTCTCATCTCATCTTATCTATGATCACATCAGTTGCTTCGACTTGACTTTTGTGTGTGGATATGCCTCATAGCCTCTGCCCCCACCCACTCAGCCAGGTTAACAGAAAAACTCCTACGTAGTAAAAGTAAGCATTAAAACTGAAACTTGATATCCACTAGCAACTATTGCTAGCCTAACCATGCTTTACACATATACAGACACACACTACAACGTAAAACGATAGAAACGCAAGTCAAGTCAAGAGTTTTGGAGGCTTGGAGCGATATAGGAGAAATACACGCAGATATAAGGAGAAGAGCTTATGATCATGTCTCATCTTTAATAACAAGGCAAGATGTATGTGGGGAGCGGCACATGTGCTTTCCAACTTTCTGGCAGTGGTATTTACGTCTGTTAGTCGTATCTGTAACTTAAGTTAAGGTAGTGGAAAGGTGAATCTTTGACTTGTCCTGTCGTCTGCAGCCGTCCTGTCGACTTTTTCCCAAGAATCCTATCTTACACAGACGAAGCAGGTGTGTAAGTAGCTTGAATTATCTTTTCCCCAGACTTGGACCATACATACAGAACTCGTTTCGCACTTGCAACAGCCCTCAATGAGTAGAATATGGACTATTCAACTACCAACTCTATTTCTCAAATACGATTTCTGTCTAACACTGATATTTCCTCATATAATTATCCCTCTATATATAATAAGTATACTATGGCTTTATCAGTAATATAATATAGTAGGTGAGTCGTACATAAACCTTTGCAGTTTTATGTTAGAAGCAGTATATTGAGATATGGGCATATAGAACTAATGTTGGTTTTCGTTTGGCCATTTGTCTCATCTTCTTTTAACATGAAGGGAAGAAGGTAAAGCCAAGAAAGTGCATTTAATATCTGTCTTGGCCATTTGCACAATCAGGAGCATCATTACAACCCGCAAACTACGTAAGGATACTGCCACCAGTATATATTCTTTGCTAGGGACGATTATTAAAGTATATGGGATGAGGAATATAATCAGGGAAATGTTCTCTTTAGGAAATGTCTCATTATCTTAGAAAGTCTACTGAAATATTGTCATAATGAAGTTTACAGGAAGCTTTGTAACAACTAACACTGTATATCCATATGGAATTGTTGTGGTATAGTAATTATAGTAGTGAGCATAAAAACTGACGTATAATGTGTATCTATAGCTAATAGTTTGACAAAATTAATTCACCAAGTATTTACTACGACTTATAGGCCATGGCAAATGTAAATGTTACACAGTAGAAAAAATTAAGTATTATGGTAATGGAAATGAAGACTTAAGCTTAAATGAGGGTTCTTGTATTAATCTAAATTGAAAAGCTGGCTTTTCTCTTACCATGATCCACTTTCCATTTCACTCTCTCAACTAGCAGGGTCGTTTGCAGCATTCATTGGTGATGCAGAAAATTCTTTACAAATAAACTTACTCATATCCGTTTGCATGGAAGTATACAAATCATGGTTGCAGTGAAAATTTGGTTGTTCAAACTATTGTTTGAAGCAAACTACATAATATTCGTTTACATCTATTAAACTATAACTATTTATAAATACGCATACGCAATACAATACGCAAAATATTATGATTATTGTATACATGTATAGAAGATATAGAAGCCAAAATATCAACTGTGGTAGAATAATGAGATCAGCTTAATATTCAATTGCTTTGTCCATACAAAAGTCAGAGGACAATATTAATACAGTAGTTCCCACTTAACAAATGCAGGACACGAAACAAGTGATAGGAATAGAAAAGGCAAAACTTGGTTGTTTTGAATTTAGTTAAAATCAGGTGTAGCGACTCTGAGAGTATATTATATACATAACTTTTCGGCAGAGCACTTTGTTGCTTTCTCCCTATTTTGCTGAAATTGTATGAGGGAAATTAATCTGAAAAGGCTGTGCTGCAGATACTGGAAACAACATCTCGCTGTAATTAAATTAGGGAGAGCAACACAGGGGAAAATCCCTGTATTTCTAATCAGCAACGTGTTCCTAGGATATGATATCAACCTGTGATCCAAACCCCGTCACTACTATAATACTTGTATAGAGGTATTATATTTAAAAGCAAATACAAACAACAAATACTTTAATGCTCGTCCTCCTATGTGTTAACTAAAACACAAACTAACAACCAAGTAAAGCACCTATACATGCACTTGCTCCTACGACCTTTTACGTGTACATATAATACAACAATATTTTGTGCCACCAAAACCTAAACTCTTCGGCCGTTTCGTAGTTTCGTCGTTTCAAAACACAAAATTACTCCTACTGCTACAAAATGATCACTCTGGGTAGCATATTGTACAAGAGGTTTGTGTTAACACGGTCAAATGTGCATATAAATACTATTTATGTATATACTACATGCGTAAGTAAACGGTACAACATTGTATTATAAAATTTACTGAAATCTAAATGAGCATGATATATAGTAGCAGTAGTAGGTACTTTGTGAAATTATATACTCGTAGTTATATAAAAGTAGGCACAGGAGAACAGTATTGGTTGTTTGTTACAATAACTACACTTTGGGAAGTATAGCAAACCACAAACAAAGCTTGTAGTAAAGAGTCATAAATTAGTTTACTGCTAAATTGCAAGGAATTTATTAAAGTATATTTATGACCCTTAACTACTCGTTGTCTTCCATTTATTAAATCGAGATGTTGTATACGGGTTTGTAATATTTTACACTTAATTTCCTGTTTATCTCACACAACAAAGGCTACAAACTGGCATTCTACTTAACTTGTGTTCATCCTTCCTATTCACTCATATATACTTTATGACCTTTATATCATTGTCCTGTGACTAAAAACGGTGTCTATTACTGCATGCATTTATTTATGCTGCAAAACACAATATTTTTCAATTGAATGAGCATACGCAAGTGTCCCCTAGATATAAGTCTATATTAGTCTCCTCTTAAAGTACTTAATGTCTTTCAATTTTTATGTGTATATATAGAACTGTAATTGTGTATGATCAAAACACGTCAACAACCTATTGAATTCAATTAAGTAGTATTAAATTTAATTAGAAAATTTATTAAACTGGCACTAATTGCAATAATAAAACAATATTTTCCCCAATTTTTCCGATTTTATTGATTTTTAACTTCTAATTAATCGACTACACCGGTCATTTGACTAATTGTAAGGAGGTTTTCCCACCAGCATAATAATATGAGACGACATCACACGAGCGAGTGATAGTAATTAATTACAGAATGTGTAATGCATCAGTTGTATGATGTGTTGGGCTGTAGATCATGTTGTATTCATTTATGAGTTTGTTTATGGCTATCTTATGATTATTTAATGCTAGTTGTGGAAAATAGAGGAAATGGAAGAGTTTTAATCTGCTGGCTCTTCCTCTCCAGTGAATTGTGTGTTGATTTTGGTGGGTTAGGTTTTTGGGTATAGTTGATCGTCGGGAACGACCAAGTGCAGTTGAGATATTGGAAGAGAGCTAATGACAGACAGACAGATGAGTCTCCAGAGTGCGTTATAGATTAATCTAATGTTAGAGAATGAGAGTGTCAGAGAGAGAAGGCTTACATGAACATTAGCACTAGAGATATACTCCAACTCAACCACCATTATCTCCGGGATTGGCTTTGGTTAATCGCTGATAATGACTGGGATACTTTAATCTCAATTCCTTTGTTGAATAACTTTCATTTAGCTTGTAAGAACGGAGTGAGGGTCGTTCTTCACTCTAGGGGTGGTTTCTGAGTGGTTCTGGTGGCTGAATGATCTCTGTTTATTCAATATGACCATTTTTTGGTTTCTTTGCAGTGAGACCGCTCTCCGCTTCAATTTTGATAAAGAACACCAATCTGTTGGCGGAAAGGAGGTATGACGTTGAGTGCATTTCTTCCGGTTCCCGACCACCTGCCACAATCACATGGTGGAAGAATGGTCGTCAAATTAAAAGGATGCCAAATACTGTAAGTTCAAAGTATTTTCTATGTTCAGTAGAATAGAATCTAATTATTAATTAATAATGATAAAATAAAACCACATTTAGAAATAATTTGTGCTTGTAAATCTACTGTGGCCATGTAAAGAAAAAAATGCAAAAATTGGCTTACATAGGTTAGTACAGTAGGTAATAACAATACAGTCTGATGAGAATCATTATTTATGGATGTAAATGTGTATAGCATTATGTTATAAAAGTGTTTGTGAATTTATTCTTTGCAGCCGCATTCAGAAGACAAAAATGTAAGTCGGAGCATCTTAAACTTTACGCCTAGTATTGATGATGATGGAAAAATGTTAACTTGCCGAAGTGAAAATCCGGCAATTCTAGCCAGTGCTGTTGAAGATCGATGGGCTCTCAACGTTCAATGTAAGTCACAAACTTTATTACTACTATTTCCTACGTACTACTTATTCACAAAAACAGCAGTTTACCTTCACTCATGCTTTTCCTAAGGCTGTGCATCTGTCTGTACTGTACTCTGTAGTATCTTATATTTAAAATAAAAAATCTAATACGTAGTTTAATTTTTATGCATTGAAAAGCCGTATTACGATTCCCAAAGTTTTGTTTCAGATTTTAGGGAAATGAAAAACATTGAAATGTCTTTGAGGATAGAAATAATTCCTTTTGCATTGACTTTATATGCTCGGAAACTCCCACACAAATCCGCATATTATTATTTTACTAGAAATTGATTAGGTATACTGAGTGGGAGGTAAGGAAAATCTGTCGGGATTTATTTCATCATGATTAGGAATTGCATGAGTTGATTACGCAGGCTTATAATATTTCCATACCATGCAGGTATTGTCCTGTAACAAGGTGGAAAATGGGGTTATTTTGGACTGTACAGCATTTGAATGGCCCTTTGCCCTTTGCATTCACATTTCAAAGCAAAATTTAATAATAATAGCCGAAAAATATACTAGAGCTAATGATGAATGAGGTCATGCTTCATTATTGCCATGCTGAGATTAATACAAGCTTAGTTTTGGCTAAACTAATATTACATTATTTATAAGAAAAATATGTCATTAGTATTTGTATTGATTTATTCATCGAAAATGTAGTATTAATTACAATGAACGCAAAGATTGCTTCAAACAAGAGGATTACTTTGTATAGGTGAATGGGTGGTTTACCTAAAGGCTTACATTTACATCAGTAAAGTATCATGTGTCATTCATGTGTGTACCTTTGTGGTATTTGTATTACGTAAAATAAGAATAATATTCTATGTGGAAAGAGTTGTTTTGTTAAAACTTCCTTCAGGCACTACACTATATGTGATTGAAGCTACAACAAAGAAGCAGTCAAAGTACTAGGATGCTAGTAATAATCTCTAGGATGCGTTCATAGAAGCAACTCAGCTTAGGAATTAAATTTTTTATACAGTTTGAAATGTAGAAGGGAAAAATCATTTATTAATTATTACTGCAATAAATACAATATTATTTCCATTTTCTTTGTAGTTTTAAGTATGTGATTCATTGTGCAGTAAGCAGGGTTGAGCTAGATACCTTGTTTTAAGATACAAGATACAATGTACTTGTCTAGCTCAATATACTTTACTATCTTAAATACTTTATCTTCGTAAAAGCGGAAGATACAATATACTTTTTCACCTATTTACTTTTGTAGATACAAGATAGTTTCATCTTATGTCTTGCTCTCAAGATACAAGATAGTTTTATCACTTAGACCTAGGTTTTTACACCGTCGAAAGGTCTTTTCAAACCTAAATCATCTTATAAATAGTACCTTAGATAAATTTCTATCTTAGATACAGTTTTATCTGTTATCGGGCCTAGCACTTGTCACAGCCAGGGTTGAGCAAGGTACTTTGTTTTCGTAAAGATGCTTGTCTAATTCAAGATACTTTACTATCTTAGATACTTTGTCTTCGTAAAGTTCGAAGATACAATATATATTTTCACCTATCTACTTTCGTAAGATACACGATACAAAATGTATCTTAGATACAAGTACCTTGCTCAACCCTGGCAGTTGATACTCGCATAATCACTTTGAATAAGTAAAACTTTCCGTTGAGAATTATTAAAGTCAAAAGTGCATGACATCTTGATGTCAGTTTATGCTGCGTCAACAATACCCGCTCTCGGTACATCCGCTTCCCGGCTCACGTCATTTCTGACAGCTTCAGTTCCATCACACGTGTAGAGAAAGGAACATATTATTAGTCGAAAAGAAAGGGAAATTGATTTATCTAGGAACTAAACCATATGGGTTTTATACAAAAGACTTTTACACATCCAAGCCAACTATGGACTAACTAAAATTATAAGAATTGGAAAAGAGCTCAACTTATATATGTTCTGTATAAAAATCCTCATGTCATGTCATATTGTCAGTGTCTAAATTAGATCATAGTAATAGTAATAATGATCGTGTCGCATTGTCCTCTTTAAAAAAAACTCCCCAGTGAAAAAATCATAAGGATAGCTTGTTTAGTAGCTACAAGTAATATTATTATTATCATGCTAATATTAACGATCATGTTCGTTCAATGTCAAAGAATTTCTTAAAGTAAAAAATTGTCATACGTTTACAGACATGAGTTTTTACAGTAAATAAATTGTACATTCCTCCAATAGACTACGGTAGGTTTTATAAGACATTGTAGTTTATTATTAGTCGTAGTAGCGAGATGATCCTGATAGATGATAGAGGATTTTTGTCTCGTTTGCACAATGTAACACGTGTCAGAAAACTACTGGGAATCAATACATTATCAAATTTTTCTCATGATGAGCAAGGAAAGAATGAGAACATTATTGTGAAATGATTGCATGCACAAGTCATTTACTTATGTATATGGGCTGGAACTGTGAGAATAATATTTTTGTTAAGGTCACTGCACAAGTCGAATAATAATGTCAAGTCGGAAATATATACCTAGATACGTGTTGCAATTGGAGACAGGAAAAGTGTCATGAATAAAATTGCATTATTTAGTGAAAAAGAGACGGAGACACCATGAGTTGAGTGAGAACAAATGGCTTTTGTCAAGACACACACAGAACATTCAAGTCTATTACACCAATTCTATTGCCGCTATTAATGTAATAAAGGAGGATATACTCGATTCTGCTGGAAATACAGTGGGCTATATGTGTAATGTCAATGTCTATGGGTGAGTTGGATTATTGAACATAGCAAAAACATCAATGTTCAGTGCAGTGGTGCAATTACATTACATGTCGTACTCCCACACCCTCATTTTAAGACATTGAATCCATTCTGTCGCTTTTCACAGCACAAGTTCATTGTATTGTGAGTGTGTGAGGGGTAGAATGAAATATAACAGTGTGATGTGCTCTCTCACTCTGTGTTTGTTTATGATGTCTCAAGTGTCCTGTTTGCTAAAGTACACTAGGAGGAACACATTCTACTTGCTTGGTTCTTGTACGCACATAATTATTCAGTGTGTGGTTCCCAAGGAAGGATTTATAGAATCATTCGTACACTCATTTTCCTCGCCTTACCTTTATTATGATATTACAGTAGGGACACGTCCAAAATACACAATGTCACTTTTTATTTCCATGTTCGACACACACAAAGATCGATCGAATTCACCAAATGCAATTTACACAGATAGGTACTATACACACGAGAAAAATCACTTGTGGTAAAATTAAATATTATGTTTGTTCACATTGTGCTTTTTATGAAGGGAAAATTCCTTCGATCATGTTCGTGAGAAATTGAAATGACACAAAGTATAGAAATTGATACATTTTGTGTGGGTTTAATTTTTTTGTATTGTGGAAATAAATAAGGATCTACATTCAAAATTATATTTTATACCTTCTGTCTCATTACTGTGGTTGTTTAATGGATACATTTATTATCAGTGGTTAAACAGCCTACGTGAATTTACGTGGGTAAAAATTTGGATTTCTTCAATCTTTCAATACACAACCTTAACAAATGATTTATTCTGTAATGAATCACAAAGGATACAACCATGCATTGTAAAATGACACTAACAAATAAAATTCATAGCTATTCTCCAACGCATGACTACAACATTTAATGTAATGTTCACTTAACCCGACCGTAATTTGTAAGTTTGCCATGCAATTTTATTTCGCAACCTTAAGCCGAATTGATTGCAATACGGAGCGGTAGGTAAATTGACTGAATATATGGGTCATTGTAAGACTATGCGTAGCAGACTGCATGCATTTAAACACTCATAAGTATATAGTATAAAATCTGCATGTTTCAAAAACACCAAATTCGTACTATCTACACAATACACACGAAAAAAGCTTTTTATCTGCATGCGGTGTAGTTTTTGGCTGGTAAAAATCCATTATTTCTCTTTATGCTCGAAAAGGCAGAGGATGGGATCGAGTAACATTGGAGCAAGGTTTAATACACATCCTCAAGTCATCATCATAGATACTAGAAAAAAGAAATACGAACCCAGAGCGAAAACTGTGAGAGTTGGATTATTGTGTATTAAGGCTGAACCGCATACCTAATAATAATAAGTAGGTGGCTGGGTCTCTCTCCCTCTTTGAGTATAACTTACTTCGATAAACTGCGCTAAGCTCAAGGGCTCTCCCGTCAGGTTTTTACATTCATTTTTCTTAACAGCAGCAGGCAAAGTTCTTGTTCCTTCTATTGTTTCCGTATAACCCGAGTAATACTACACACTACATTACTATTATTATATCATCATAATCATCAACAAACTACCTAAAGACTATTTCATACAGTATACTTTACTACTTGCATTTATACGTAAAAGTACATGATATAGGTAAATCCATTTTCATTCCATATATCTGCAAATACAACCCACAGCTATTATATGTAGTGGGAAGATATACAAGTAGGTAGTATTGTTTTTTCAACTTGCAGTTTAATAAATATCTCGTAAAACCAAATACTGGTTATAATATGCACACTAAAAGTTTTTTGGTAGAAAAGTAAAGGTAGTAGTTTAGTAGTAATACATTGTAGTAGACATAGCATAGAAAAACAATTGCAAAGTTTTGCTTAAGCCGCAAATACAAATAATATTATGAGACAGAAGCTATTATGTTATGTATTGTGCTACGCACTAGAGTCCAAACACCTTAAGGGAGGAAAGTAGGAGGCAACACAAACATCTTGTATTTTTTACACATGGTTGGCGATGTATGTTGTTAGGAAAGCATAACTAGGTTGGATTAGGTTACTAATGGTTCATCATCTTTTCTTTCGCTTCCACGAAACAGGTTTTTCCCCGTTGGTCTTTCCACCTGATTCATGTAGTTGTTTATATTATAAAGAAGAAGACGAGAGAAATAAATGGCTCATGGCTGGTTATTGTATTGTTGACGGAGGAGTAATTGAAGTGAAGTAGTAATACTAATACAGCAATGAAAAAGGAAAGCGAAACGAATCGTGGCGGAGTTATTAGGATTTTGACTTGAGTAGAGTTGATGAGACTGATGATAGGAGAGAATGTTGAGGTTTGTTAAAGTGGGAATAAAAGGTTCAAATAAGTGAGGAAATTACAGGGAGAGCTGGAAACGAATTATGATTATTTGTCTACAGTAAATGAAAGAAATCGGATACAGACGAGAGAGATAGATGGAAGTTGAAAGGAAACCTTTCATTACTCACAAGTTGGATTTCGACTACTACGGAATTATAGAGAGAGACTCAACCAGGAACATCGTTTAGTATTACTTAAGTATATGGTATAATATGATAGTCATCTCAATGACTGCTGCGGCTTCTTCTATACAGAGACAGACGTCACCTAAAGCTCATTGAATGCTTTATACGACCTAACAATAACTATAATGGAATCAAATGGAAAAGCACCTTAAACAAGGTTATTGACAACAGTATTGTTCTCCCCTTTGGTCAAACGATGTTATGGGAGATATCTGTATATCAAATATCTTCCATATAAATAAGTATATACCTAGGTAGGAAAACTTAATATTATTAGCAATTTCAATTCATATGCTACAATGCAATAAAAACTGCCGCCATTAATTATATGATATCAATCAGTATCAATTCTAATTGCACTTATACAACGAGTTTTTAAGTACACAGATACTTTAAATGAAATCATACACCACGAAAAAATAAAATTGCAATTTGTAAAAAGTATGGTAGAGAAAGGGAAACAATCCTCAGAATGGAATGTGGATCCGAATTTTTCAAATTATGGAACGCATTTCTTTGTGCTGTCGTGTAGGTGCTTAATACTTAAGTAGTAAGAAGAATTTTGTACATTAAACACTATCTTTTTTAAGGAAACCTTGAGACACTCGTTATTGTATGAAAAAACTCAAGCAAATCGTTAAATAAGTG
>JAQFYB010000982.1:0-39354 GCA_034694085.1 Pogonognathellus longicornis
TATGAATCCAGTTCAGTTTTTAGGAACTTCGATAACAACCCATGAAATAAAAATCCAACATCAGAACTGGAACTGACCTGAGTTCTGTTTCAGTTCTTTTCTCAAAACTTATTTAACAAACTCTCTATTATCACACTACTTAGTAAACAATAGCAAAATTGAGTTTTGAGCATTTCATCCAAAAAGAATCATTTAAAGACTAAAAATTTTAATGCTCATTTGGATTATGTTTATAAAACAGAGATTGGTATGCCATACATTTGTACAAGTACACTGATTCAGAAGGGGTTAGATAAAAGCTTGCGAGATGCTCCTGAGAGTCCATAGAACAAGCTAATGTATGTATTATATTTAGATTGACTTGTGCATAGCTGAGTTTTGCTTTATTTGTGAGGTTTGGCTGTCTTGGATTTGGAGCTAATGTTTGGTTCATTTACAACTGTTTTGCGTCTATTAATTGATAAGAGAGAGGTGAGTTTATAGTAATGAAGCATCGGGCCAAGAGCATCCAAGACTCTACATGTTGTGTAGCTGCAATGATTGACAGCGAAATAAATTTTTGTCATTTTCTCTATAACCAAATCTTGACCAATATTAGGAATGCGCACCATCACTTCCCCCACCGACTGGGCAATAGCTGAACACTCCTGAACAACACTTTCGTAAAATCTGCAATTTTAAATAATTTTTACCGGAAATCCTCTAGGCACATTATATTACTACAAGAGGGTGACTTATACTATCCACTTAGGCAGTAATTGATACTATACAAATGACATTTACCTTCGCAGATAACTAATTATATCTTCAATTGGATATCCTTTTTTCACTTCTTCCGGTCCGTCAGCCATGCAGATAATGAATTCAGCGAAATGGATAAAAATCGCGTAGGAAGGAGCCATGATATCTGCCAATAGTTCTATAGCAGTTGCTTCAAGGTGGTTCGGGTCCAGCACTTTGGTATTCCTTTGTATAACGTAAACCCAATGCAGAATCATTCTGATGCCATAGTTGTGGTACTAAAAGAGTTTTGTGTTCAATCATTTTATTGAACTTTCTAGCATGAAGATAAATATATTTGGCCATGACTATTTTGTGTATTCAAAATTAGAATATATTGACAATTATCCTAACCTTAACAATATCCTGCAACTTTTTACTCGCATCGATTGGAAAATGGTGGAGTATTTTGTCAACAATAACTCCAAAGTCATAATCTTGCAATTCAATGTCGCTTTGCAAAACGTGATACTGTCAACACAAAATGTTAAACGATTTTAGCTGTAGGAATTTTCAAATGATACATTAGGTACATTTATAAAAATAAGGTTCATAATGTAAAAACCAACCTCCCCCATGGTTTGGATCATAACTTGTGCTTTGTGAGATTCCTTCAAGACCTCATCATTACTACTGTAGATGAAGGCCTTGCACTTATTTTCGTAGTTATACTGAAGCTGCTCCAGAAATCCAATGTATCGCAACCCATCCTTAGCAGCGAAATAGTCAAGGAAATCAAGTTCATGTTTGGGTTTTCCTTTTTTGTTTTCATCATTTTCTCTCAGTTTTGCATTAATCGTCTGAGACTTTTCTTGTAAGAGACTTAACAGGGACTTCAGATCAGTTTGATCCCTTCCTTCCTTTAAATGAAGTGCAGACATGGACTTGGATGTCAATTCTGCCATATTCATTTTAGACTTAATTTCTGTCAACGACATTGAAGGATAGACCGACACCTTTGCAACACTTTTTGATGCTGTTTCCGACATCTCTACAATATTTTTTGGCTCTGTTTCCGGTATCTTTAAAGTACTTTTTGATGCTGTTGACATTTTAAAGCAATCTGTGTTGAAGAAAATAAAATAAATTTGTCGAGGGAAGGGAAAAAAAGTAATTTATTTAAAAACCCCTAGTAGACAACAAACATGCCTAATGAGATTTCCCAACGACATGCTACATACAATTTTACATTACATACCTAGTTATATCTTTCCACTTGTGTGTGCAAAGAAATAATAATAAAATTCAAAACCTTCGTTTGTACCTTATGAGATGCTTTCACAGATGCTTCAATGAATTTACTATGTACAAAGGTATACTAAATCTGTTTTGCTTCTTTATGAGAAGATGAATTGTTCTCACATGGATGGTCTTATAGCAAGTCTCACAAAAGTCATCCCGAAAAGCACAGCTTTCAGTTCTCCTTTAATTACTAACTTTCATTTTGATCTTAGATTTGTCTTTAGGTTTATGTCATATTTTAGTAAATGTAAAAATTAATTGGAAATACAACTACTGTGTGACTAAAGATTAGCAACTTGTTAAGCATTTAGTCGTTGCTAATAGAGAATGTCCTGTAAAAATTAAAGAATTTATTATATTACGATATGCAGTTATTTTAATAGGGTTAATTGCAAGGTGCATAAAGTTGGGTATTCTTTCACACACCTTGGTTGATAGACAATCAGTCCAATCTGTTACCAACCATATTATGATTCCAAATTATTTACAAGTTCAAACAAGGAAACAATAATAATTTTCTTTATTCAGTCGAATGAAACAAAATAGTCACTTTCACAACACATATACGAGCATGGTAGCATCTACAGATTCAGAATTATCCTTTTCGGTTAATTTTTAAGATTGTGCTTTTTAAGATGATTTTTACTACAACAATAAATACAGCAAATAGATACATAGTTGTAATTTCATATCAGTAGGTACTGTGTGGGTATAAATGATTGTGGTCTGTTTAAATATTTCCTTCCGTAGCAGGCAAGGCAAGGCTATTTCGATGGATAGGTAATGGTTTTGGAAGTGAAGAGTTAATAAGGTTTGGATAGATATTAGGATCTATTTACATTTAAATAAAATGTATTTGGTTTGGTGGTAGAAATAAGTAAGAGAGTATTTTCAAGTTGGCTGTGTGAATTTACTCGTACATTGGAAAGTAAAAGCTGTGTATAGTCAGTTAGGTGTAGTATTTCGGAGTTTAGTTTGAGAAGGAGATAACGTCGTGTCTTATGAACGAGACAAGTATAAATTACCGTCCAGCCAGACAAAATCATTATCATCACTTCAGACAATTGTTCACGACTGATCTTCGCCGACAATTGACAAGACAACAACCACATACTATACATAACACCTACCTAAAGAAGTAGAATGCGTCCGTCATTCTTTTTCATTCAATAACCGCTGCCGCATTCTCATTTCTCTTTTTTAACCCGAACAACAGATATTCAAACTGATAAGAAGAATGTGAGATATAAGTCAAAAATATACAACTTTTCTATTCAAATGCATAACTGAAAACAGTGTCTCACTCAGTTCCACAGAACACTTGCTATGTACTGTGACCATTCTTCCTAGGTATTTAGAAATATGTAGTAGGTATTTTGTTGCACCCAAAAAGAAACCTGCGTGTGTGACCATTGGCGGATCTAGTAACGGGTTTTACGGGTCCAAAATCTTAGGTATGTCATGCACTGTGTGTGACACTCTATATGTAATTTCAGAGAAGAGACAGAGAGAGAAGTTGGGTCATGCAGTGTTTTATATGTATTCAAGAGAGGAACTGGACTGTGCTGTATAGTGTTTTACATGTATTCCTCAGAGGAGCAGTTTTGTGTGGAATGTCTCAGCTTCAGAGTCTCAGTCTTAGAGCTTTGTGTGTTGTCTCATTTGACCTTAGTCTCTAACGCTGTAATTCATTAATTTAATTCGTGTCATACTCTCACCTATAATGTCTGCATAAAATATACTAAGTGTATATTGACATTTTCACTTAACAAGGTACAAGCGAAAAACAGAAATGTCATTACATGGATCTTCAATGAAAATTGGTCTTCATGAAACAATTTGCAAACTTTGTATCGTTATTATGAAACATTAAAACAAGAACTAAAATGACCTTGTGGAAAAATAATGTATTTTTCGAGGCTTTGATGCAGCAAGCACTTCAGGTGACAATTTAGTTTGATTCTGCGAACGTAGCAAATTTCACGTGGCCAACAAATGGAATTAAGTTTTCTGTTCGCATTCACTTAAGCTGGGTACACTCAAGTCTGAAGATGTTTTAAGTGTGTGAGTATCTGCGGGCGATCTGTCCACGGGGAATTTGATCAATCGATCTAATGCTTACCATACACTCGGAATCACATTTCATTACAACATTGCTGACTGAGGGAGAAAAACTGTCTTGTTCACACACACACAACAATCAGATAGCAATCGCAATCTTCTTTCTAAACTGCACTATATACATATTAGGTACATTTAATATGTATAACTACGTAGTACTGCTACAAGCAGAAGCACACACATCTTATGCAATGAGGATAATGTACATTACGGTGAATAGAATGTAGCTCTAGCTAGAGCAATTGTTAATTGAGTTAGATACAACTCTGCCAAAACACACATGTTTCAATGTATGTATCATAGTAGTTGTCTGGGATGCTGGGGATACATAGTTGGTAAATGTATACATACGGATGCGGCAAAAGAGCGGGGAGTTAATGTAGTTACGTGTGTGACACGGATAGGCATTGACGCCAGCACTTTAGGACACTTTGAACCATGCCGTGGCCAATCCCAATGAAACTCTGCGAACAGAACACTAAATCGCATTAGCTACTCCACTTATTTTGTTTGAGGCGATGGCGATGAGTCGGGAGATGATGATCAGATCATGACACGTTTATTTTGTACTTCTCGTATACTCATACTACATAGTGTTATTTTATTTATCGTATATATTATGGTATGTACAGAATTGTAGTAAATTAGTATATTACCTTACACTACAGTAAGGAAACCTGCAAGTGTTTCAAGAGTATATGGATATGTAGTGTCGTTGTGTTAAATATTTGATAAAGTGTGTGGTTCGTGAGAACTAATATCTATATTGCTGTTACAAGGAATAAAATCCAAATATATTTTGGCTATAGATTGCTTTATTTGTTGTAAGATGTGTGTTATATGTTTCTGTGTATAGTATCAAGCACAAAATGCTGCAAAGAATCTCTCTAATTCAATTCAAAGCGTTTTGCTTTGCGTTTTAGTTTCAAAAGCTTTATACTTACTGTGTATTGTATTTTGTATTGTGTTTTCTAGAACTTGCAGTTGCATTACCTGAATATACAGTTGCAGTGTAGATGTATAGACAGTGAGATTCTAGGGAAATGTGTATTATTATTTTATATCTGTATCGTCATAGTTTGAAATGGACATTGCCCTCATCCCTTACTTGCTTTGTAATCTTTAGTTGTATTTTCTACTATAGGGCAACACGATGTAAAGCATATAAAGATACAAATACCTACAACAAAGGAATAGAATAATTGATATAATTCCCACCAGCAAAGTGCTGATGCTGATGTTAGCTTGGTTTTTAGACTTCACATCATATCCATCCCTTCCTTCTTCCTATAATAGGCCCTTTAAACGCACCATTACTTTTTGTCATTGACTCACTCAAAGCACTTGCTCCTTTATGGCACCAACTTGCACTGACAATTTAATTTGCCTCAATCAGCTCACATTTCAAAGAGAACTTTATTAGGCAGTTCTCCACTACAATTCTCCAAGGTAAACTTTGTTCTTTTATCTCAACATCATATTACTGTACATTTATATACGTAGGTGTAATGTTAAGCTAATATGTAGTGTATCCAACATGAGTGTCCAATTTCACATCAGAAACACATGAACATGAATAGATATTTCATGTAAATGTTTTCTGAGATGACTTCGTTCTAATTGCTAACGCTTTATAAAACACATTCGAAAAATTGTCTTATACATCTTTGAGAGATTTAGTCATTTTTACTTTTTGTTCCATTCAAGGTAAAATTCTATACAGATAAATACCTATAGATAAGTGTAACAAGGTCTCTGTGTTCCGTTTTAGTTTGTATAATAAACTGAATAAATGTATGATTTGTCACTATATTTGCATACACAATTCACTTCTCAATTATCAATACCATCTTTATATTCATTTTCCGTCTATTTTATAAATTAATATGATGATTTGTAAATTACTTGAAAGAAAATACTAGAGCAATGTTTGCTGTTAAAAGATACAATACAATAGGTAGGCTATAATATTATGTTATAAAAGCTGATAGTTAAGTAAAAAGCAAAGGAAGAAGGAAGAAAGTCATGGATTTTATAGGGAAATCGTTTAGGAGTTGAAATAATTTATTCTGAAAGAAAAATGTAAATTTTTGTGAGCAAATTGGGTAAGATGACGCAATAAAACGATCAACATAGCGTAAAGAAAGAGAATTTGCAGACAAAGTTTGTAAGAAACACTAGAGAAACGAGTGCACAAAGCCAGAGTTGATGTTTTAGCTGCTATCTGTAAGTTTCTATACTGTATACATTTCTTATCCGCACCCTACATCCTAATAAACCCGGCACAAAACGAGTGTTTACCTTATAGTGACAGACAGACCCTATACTTTATAATGCCTTGTACCATTGCAACAAAGTTTTAAAGCTGCACGTTGGTAATTTGCATTGGAAATGAGATGATTAAGAATTCTCCTGGGGTTTTTCTCTAAGAGACTTACATTTCAATGCAGTATTATTTTTATATACACTGAATACACCTTATATAGACAAAGCTGTAAAAAACGGAGTGTAAATGTGTGTAAAATGGAAAAAGGTGCGAGAACACCAGGAGAAACAGTATTGCCCTATTGGTTATACAATATACTTTCAATCTTCAGCCTGAACAAGTCGTAATCGCTGCTCTGACTAGTAAGTATACCTAAACGATGCAAATACATTCCCTGTTATCTTCCATAGATATGCACAGAATTTAAATAAGTTTTTTAGTGAGAGAGAAAAGCAGCCATGTTTTAACTTTTAACTACACACTTCTACAATCCTACACACTCATATAATACATCTTGACACTATACTACACCTACATTCTTTATGAGCGTCTACAAAAGATACTATGTGCGAGACCAGAGAGGAAATGGTGTTAAAGGAAAATAAGGAGGTATAGGTATCTTTAGTTTCTGCTCTGTATACGAATAACATTTATTCGCACTACACAAAGTCAGTTTTAGGTAGTTTTGGCTGTGGAGAGCTTTGCGACGAAAAAGTATTTGAGGAAGGAGGAGACGAAGCAAGAGAGGAATTTGAATTCCAGTGAGTGAATTGTCACTTGTCAGAGTCTGAAAATAATAGAGCAAATTGTAGTTATACTCTGACTACCAAACCAACCCGAACATACCATCCAGCCATACACTTTCATGTTTCCTTTTACACCACGCTCATTTCATCTTCATGACTGTAGCAGTATTAGTTTTAGTATTAGTACATCAAGCAAAAAGGAGGCAAGTCGGATACAATACACAACGTTTAGTCCTTGTACAATATAAGTTGTACATACAGTGAATAAGAATTTACTCACAGAACAGATCGACGAAAGTCAAACGAAATGCAGACATTTTACTACTCTGGCATACTACTGTATGGATGTAACTATGTAGGTATTATTATAGCACAAATGCAGATGTACCTTTAGAAGTTTACATAAATATAAGATAGGCTTCAGTAGACTTTTAGCTGGTGTTGGTTTAAACATAGTAAAATATGAGATGACAGCTCGAAATGAATAATAGTCTTGTATAGTTGAGAATTTGAATAATTCAATAGAGTGCCTTTGGGAACTCAATTATTATGTTCGCTTTATTTTCAAAGAATTGCAAATAGTGTCTGCTGGTGAAGGAAAAGGCTTGACTAACTAACACCACGGAATTTACACACGAGAGAAGAAGAAGCTCAGCTCAGTTTGCAAATGATGAGGTGCTGTGTGCTGCTGTTGTGTAATGTTGCTTACTTCTCTGTTGAATATATACAAAGCATAACACAATGCGGAGCGACACTCTGTGTCTCCTACACGTTTAATGTAAATATTCTTCACTCCCTTAAAACAGGAAATATATAGCTGTATAAAATGTATTTCTCTATATTACTATGCTATACATACTACATGGAAATTTATTTTATATTATAAAGAGATGTATCATATAAACTTCCTTGTGCATAGTTTTACACTGTTATAGACATAGCAGGAACTCAGAGTAGATTTGGAGTAGAAGTATATTGGATGTATATGCAAAGTTGAATTTTGATGATTTTCATTGTCTGTTTAGGCCCCAATTTGGTGCAGTAGTCTGTGAAACTCTTAACTTTAGTCTTCGTTTCCTAGAAGGGAGGCAGGAGTCTTGTCTTCACTTTGCTAATGTAATCTAATGGGCCATCACATCACTTCGCATCAGAATGCCATGCTACGCTATTTGTATTTTGCTTTTGCTTGCTTTGCCATATAAAAGGAAATAATGGGCAAGTAGCTCCAAGCATACCAAGTGTCAGAGCGGAACATCAAAGTAAAGTGAGCGGAATTCAGAAACTTTGCAATTTTCCACCCAAAATATTCCAACAGGGATGCAGTTGAGACTTGAGTGGGGAAAGACTTTCGGTGTATTTCTTCTCCCTTTATCAACACCATCACTCAACATGACTTTGCATCCAGTTTATGCCACTACACTTCTATACAAAATTTACGACAACTCTTTTTATTACGCATACTGCTCTAAGCAAGACTCCGAGCAGCTTTCCAGCACAACTACGGCTACAACTATTGCACCAAGTCTGCCATGTTTCAGAATTGTGTTGTGTTGTATCTCTTGCGTTGTAACGTTTGTTACGTACTATGATGCAAAACTATAAACTCACACCCGAAAATTTTCACATGCAACATCCCTGGGGTAAACTTTATTCAAATGTGAAAAATACATACTAATGTATACAGCAAAGGCTTCCAGCTCTACTGAAAGACATAGATGGGGAACTGAATGCAAAAAAGTATGTAATAGTAGTCTGGCATACAATGCACCTACACATAAATACAGGAGGAATGTTTAAATAAGTATTTTTATTCCAGTTTTCTTCAATCTAGGAAATCCCTGCTTAAAAGTTTTGTGGAGCTCAGTAGAAATATTTACTTTTTAGCTACATACAACATTATAGCTCACCGCACGCTATACACAAGTAGTCTCAGGTATATTGCACAAATAAAAAGTAAAGTATCTTGTACCACTTGTTTAAGAACAACTTAGTAACAAAAGCATGAAAAACATTATGAGTAAAGTAAAGTAAATTATTTAATGTAAATTGTTCATTTCATTACTGCTTCATCCAGCGTTCAGCCAGAAAATTATAAACAGATAATTATTTTTAAATAGATACATGGATGGTTAGATTTTTGCAGTATCCATTCTGATTTATTGGCTAAAATGAAATTATGCAAAGAAAATATACGTGTGTAATATTTTAAAAGGGAATTCGTTTGAGCTTGGGATGTACAAGTAAATTAGGGATTGAGTTTATTATGGTGATGGGAGACTTATTTGACGTGAAATGAGAAGCTAATAATATGTGTGTCGAACTCGGTTTGAAGCTGCTGTCACAACTTTGTTAGAGGACACAATGTCCCGGCCCGACTTTACTTTTGCTCTGGTGCCCCTGGCCTGAATGGCCTTAATTCTTTATATTTATTATTTCCACTCCATTCAGAATGACTCAAGTGTTAAGTCCTGGATTCACACCATCCTCCATTCACACAACAAAGCCTAATGGCATTCTTCTATTTTGTATGTAATATTATTACAGTGTAGTGGTGATTGGTGATTGTGTGTGAGTGAGATGCTGTAATTGTAGTTGAGTGAATTTAATACCTTGGCTGCCTTTTGTCCACTTATGAATGGCTTCCTCTCAACTATGAATGAATTTGTTTCCTACTCTCGAGTTGGTGAAACAACTGCAAATACAAAACCAACAAAATACTGTCCCTACATAATATTTGTACATATACACACAGTTACACTATACACCAATTTAACTATGTATAAACTAAACAGGCATTCACTTATGTGTGTATCTTGTTTCTTTTAACGCATGGGCCATATAGAAAAGGAACAAGGTGTACAATCCATAAGTAGATATAGACGTTTGAGTTTGAGTGTCTTTCATTTTTACTGTGATGTTTTTCAAAGAAAGGGTTTCACATAAAATTTTAATGCAGAAAGTCTAAAATACATAATATGCTTTTGCATGCATACCTCTAAACTATGAAGTTACTAATCGAAAGCCTGCATAATACTATTACTCACAATTAAAGATTAGAAACTATTTTAATTGCAGACATTTCAGTAATGTCAATGAGAAAGAATATAAATATAATATAACTGGAACACAGTATAAAATTTGAATGTGAAAAATGAAGAAACATTCTTTACTATTGCTATTTACATAATAATACTGTAACTCTGACCTAAACACGTTTAATAACTTGGGGCTGTATTGAAAATGTGTATACTCTCATACTTACAAACACAATGAGGCAATGTTAACAAAAATATGTTAACCTTTTGTAGAAAAGGACTTTGTCAATTGTTCTTACTTCCTATTAGTAGAATGAGTACTTATAATCATACACAAAGACACTTAATATTTCTGAGTGTTACATTGAGTGGCAAAATTGGAGTTAGTAGTTATACACAATACTGCAAAATGATTTATCGTGCAGACACACAATTCTGTTATCTCATCGAGAGCATTGTATGCATAATAGTGAGAAATACTCGACTGTATGTGCATTGTATGCCAAAAATGGGATTGAAATCGATTTGCATTGTGTGTATTGAACTACCAATAAATAAACTATCGAATGAATTGAATGCGAGAGAAAAAATATTGGGAGTACCAGAACGAAGAGCTGGAATGAATTTGTTGGAGTAAAAGCAAAGGTATGCAGTGAATAAATAATATTGTGTGTGGATTGGATACAGGGACTACTATTTGGTACTATAGAGAGTTTGTGTGTAGACGTGTGTTGTAAAAGTGTATTTTTGTATGAATGGGGATGATTATATTATTTTTAGGAGTTAGGGACCTAAGGTGCGGGTTTAGGTTAGTTTAACAGTTCAGTGAGGTGAAGTGAGTCTGTGTTGTATTGTATGAATGGAGTTGTAGTACAATGGGAGATAAGTGTAGATAAATATATATAAGATCTGCTCTCGACTCCCTGGTTGGCTGCTGGGTTGCGTTGCTTGGCATGTATGTGACAAAAACGACGCACCCAAGTGTAAGGATTTAATTGAGAGAGCCCCAAGCATTTGCTCTTTCCACTTGACTGCCATTCTATTCAAAGTGAAACAGATTCACTCAGTGTGCAAAGCTAAATTCAACGACAGTTTAGTTTAGTATCAGCCAAAGCTAAACTTTACTCTCTCTCTCTTATACACACAACAACGCAAGATAGAGAGAGAGAGAGTAAGGTCGAGCTTGTGAGATTCAGAGGATTTGTATAGAGGAAAGTCTACCACTATTCCAAAACACTCCGTTGTCTATTCCATGTATTTTCTGATCGACTAAACTACTAAGGCATTCATGCCACAAAATTTGACTTAATCTCTTCTCAAATAAAACTTTACTTTCCTCACATTGTATCTACATACTTATGGGACCCTATTCTTATTATTAAATTTTAACAGATTTTTCTGTGTGCTTGACAAATAACGTCATTGTATTTATAACTATAAGAATAACCATTAAAATGAATTGGAATGTACATAATTAATACATAAATAATTGTTAAGCTTTCTTACAAAAACCTTTTATAGGATAAATGAGTGGGAACATGTTTGGGGAAAATGAGACTACAGATAGAATAGTTTGTATTTTATAGCATTCACTTTCTACACTTCAAAACACAGCTTATCTGTTGTAAATTAAATCATCAGGCTGGATTACGAATTCTAAGTTTGTGCTGCTTGTCTTGAACATTTGAATAATATTTTGAATTTATTATTGCTACACGCAGGGAATTAATCCAGTTTTTATTTGAGTTTCATTATAAAATGAATTTCACGTGCCTATTTTTGTTAAACCTCATGTACATAAGTACCTATGCATACTTTGTAAGTGAATTTCTTTAAAATAAATATTTGATCAATTCATAGTATACAAATACCAGAATGCCATCATTATACAGTTTAGCAAATAAGTTTAAAAGTACAAGTACCATCACATTTTTGTAGTGTTCGTGTAATATGTAGCTAGGGCTAGTGTATGTGTATTTAGTACAGAGAAATGAAATGATGACATGTCAGTTTGCGGTGATCGGTTGGTTTGTACATTCTTTGTGATTATGGTCACCGTTAGTGGATGTAAACCTACATGACTTAATATAAAGGTATTTAACCATGGTATATATAGGGCCAAGAATATGAGAGCTATGTAATTCCTATACATTAAATATAAGTACAGACGCAACATACGGAGAGACAAATAGTAATGAGGATGTATTCTGGCTGTTGACTGCGGAGTCAAATAAAGTGTTATGAAAAGAATTTGTTACGTTCAGTAAATTGAGCTTGATTCTGTTCTGACAGCGTGTGTGTGTGAGTGTTGTATTGTGTACTGTGTGTTTATAAGAGGCCATATACTTGTAGTAGCAGAAAAGGCAGGAGAGTGTGTAAAGTTAAGGTTATAAGACAGAGTTATGCAGTAAGTATATTGTACACACACATACACAGTAGATAAAAGCAATGTTAACAATGCAATGACAGGGTATGTATGTAGTACGTATACGATGTAACAACGTGTATACGCAGCACAGCAAAAGCAAAGGAACTTGCATCACAGTCGACCCGGTGAGTGTTCAATCAATGACGAGTGGTTTTCTCAAGCTTTTAACTAAATTCCACCTGAACGCCTTCTTTCTAATCGAGCCAAGGAAATCAACTGCCATAAGTCGCCCGCCTGCCGCCGTTTTTGGCCTAAAGGTCCATTTCAGCTTCATTTCCTTCTCTAAAAGTTGTTCTCCTGGCTTTGTATTGTATTCGACGATGTGTGCACCGAGTCTCCTCCTGTATTTCACACTTTTATACATAACGAAATAAAATACCACGCTGCGACACCACAGGACCGGAATGTTATGTCATGTCACTTATGTCATTATTACACATTGTTATAGGAAAAGAGAGTAAATAAATAATATAAAGTCCTTTCGTACTATATCTACTATCACACACTCACTTACCAGTTGAATACTTACTCACACTAGGGACTTTGCCCTGTGTAATGCACACATACAAACGTAGAAGCAGTATTCAGCTGTAAAAGTGTACGAAAATACTCCTACATTGTATTCCCATTATTTTCAAATGGTTTCAAGTGGTGAATGCTGCTGAGAGAGAGTTTAATGCATTCATCTCATTGTCACTATGCATAATAATAATGTGAAAACAAATCATGTGGAATAAAACACACAATGAATAGCAAGGGAGGTTGAAATCGAGAAAAAGACTCGTGTGCGTGTGCCTTCTTTCATTCTATACTATGTACACTACAGGTACGAACCAACTCCTCATCTACACTCAAATGATAATCACTAACACCTCGTGAACTAAGAATGACCTAAGTATAACAAAATAATTAAAATATTATACACAAATTGTAAAATTAGGACAATTTACTGTCGCCATATTTATATCCGTAAACCTACAATTATTTGAATTTGTAAAAGCTGCATAATATGGATCTTCATTCCCTTCAAGTATTTTAAGATGCACTGCTTCACCATGCATGTATACAGCAAGAAATTTAAGTTTGGGTGTAATTATGTACATGTGGTAAAAAACAAGTGTGTGTAGGATGCTATATAGTGTGAATCATTATAATTTGTAAGGAGAGACGTTTCTTTTCGGTTTTTTTAGTGTACACGGTCGCCTATCGCCTTTTGGCAGTCTGATCCGATTCAATTCATGAGATCCAGATCTGATTTAGTTTCCGGTCACGTTGAATACAAGAATCGTGAGGGAACTCAGTCAAATATAATATGTGGGAATAAAATACATAAAACATCCCGTGTTTTTTCACGGAATGAATGGAGATTCCATTCCGTATATCGTGTAACGTACGTTATTTTATAACATGATATGATCCATCTAATAATCTTTGCTAAGTAACCTATCTATGAATAAATGCAGCGAAGCGTGAACAGACTTTCTGATCTTATCTTCTTATTTTCTGATAAAAATATTAAACATTTATGAAGCCATTATATCATTTTTCCCTGTTATTTTTTCTGACCAGTAGTGCACCCACAAAAGACAGCCAGATCATTGTTCTCTTCTTACACAGATACTATTTTATTCTGTATCCTTTTGTCTGTGCAAATAAATACTCTGCACATTCGTTAGTTCTTCGTGCAGTGCTATATTTCTCTTAAGAAACTGTCTGTTTCTGAAATCGGACACTTTCTCCCGGCGAGCCTTTCATCCCGGGAATCCTTTCCTCCAAATGTTGTTCACCGCCATCGTTCCTCTCTCCATTTATTCCCTCCCTAAACTTTTACTTACCTCAGTGATACAATGTACTCTTAATATACATACAAATTAGTTCTCTCTGTTTAAAATAATTTCGAAAACGTCATTGATTAATATCCGAATTTTAAACAGGGTATTTAACATAAGATTAAGATCAATACAGATGCAGGGATATATTTTACACCTTTATTATATTGCGTTACCTATCGTACCTAACAATTAGTCATTTTACGTTTTTTTTGGCAGTGGTAGTTAAACATTATTTCATAAAAGTACCATACTTTTGTTAGAATATAATTACTATTTAATTGTTAGTGACAATGACAGAATATTTTATTTCATTTCGTAGCATGACAAGAGAGAATAAACTTGTAAACGATTGAGGCGAGGAAAAGTTAGGGGAGGAAAGGCTCGCGGAGATGAAAGGCTCCTGCTACATAGCTTTACAACGCTTTACAATAGAATATTATGACTCTTGTATTGTAAATTACGGTTTGCAAACTTTTCTACAACTTCACCGTGACTACACAGTTCTCTTGTCGTGTACAGACTACACAATATGGATATTAGTACCTACTTAATTTTTGGGAAATATTTTCTTAGAATTCTCTAATCAATTTACGGAATAATTTGTCTTGAACTACTACTTAAATAATTGAATTTCTCCCCTCAAAACAATAGACATTGCAAAATCTTATTTTGCCACTTAAAGCTACCTGTGTTTGCCTAACCTACGGCACAAATTACTTACTTACTACCTTAATGCATTTTTCTTAGAAAGGGTTGTATAAAATTCTTTGCATATTTCAATGATTTTGAAATAGTTATCTACATGCATCCAATGCAAGTCAACCCAAAGTTTTTTTAGATTGTCTCTGCACCCTACCTTGCAAATTGATTTACCTAACCTAAAGAGTAAATTCATATGATACAAGGAAATTATACTTTGTAATCCTATAACAATATTGTACTAATGTTATGTTGTTCAACACCTATGTAATCTGTAAAACCTGTAAATGCTTTACAAGTGTGGTGCAATGTTGGAGTGAGTGTTTAATGAACAATAAATGCTGTCAAAAAGTCTCGACGAACTAATTTAATAGTAGACTATTTTTTGTTTGATAATGGGCCGTACATTGTGCATATAGGCTTGATTGATCTTAATTGGTACATTAGAAACCATCAATTAAGTCTTCATGTGAGTCAACGCGTCTCCATAGCCCTTGCCTTGCATACCAATTAGATCACAAAATAGAGAGTACTACTAATGTTTCACATAATCTTCACGTATAATCTTTGTGTGTTAGGTTAATTGTACCCGAATACAGTGAAATACATGTAAAAACTCATATTGTAATGCATGAATAGTATAATTAATTCCTCATTGCCATTGCATTGTATAGGTATTACGCAAACAAGTGTCAAATACATGGAGTCTCATCGTCAGGTAGAACGTAATCTTAGTTTTAGGCATATCAGATAGGTATAGGTATGTGTATTCATTCAAATATTTGAAAAAAATGAAAAGGAGAATTCCTTTTGGTGCTACAGGTGTAGTTTTCACTACAATAATTTTGAGTCAAAATTTTTTATTCATTATTATTTAAGTAACTTCATGTAGGTATGTGTGTACACTTTCATTGACAGCGGGTCTTGAGTTTCACATGATAGGTTAGATGTATCAACTACAAATTCATTTACAAACGCACTGAACTTTAATGTACAATTTGTCACCATTTTTAGTTTAGTAAAATTATTCAGTGCCCCGAATGGCAAATGACAAACTCATAAACAAAATGTTAACCTATTGTATAGAACTATTTTTTTTATAACAATGTAGGATTACCATGCTCAACAATAATCTCCTGCTACAATGTTTGGTGCCAGTGGTACCTGCATACAATGGTTTCGGCATAAATCGATTTGCAGTCTAATCACGAAATCTTGTTGATAGTTTTTGTCAACATTGTTAATAAATCACAAATGAATCACTGGATTTGAAAATCGGTAACTATTTTATTACTAGAGATTTGTAGAATTTAAATGTATGTGTTAATATCAATCATTTTAATTCCCTCTACTACTACTGTTGTGTCCTTTTCGCATTTGCCATATTCGACGTGATTTCTCGATATCTGGATGACAGGATCATTAGGGAGGCTAGCGACGGATTATGTTGTAACAAAGGGTGATGGTTGGGATTAAACTGGAACTGTTGCCCGTGTGGTCCTTGATTAAATAGATGCTGGGCTCCCAAAAACTCCAAAGGAGGCATCCCACTCTGTTGAGGATGCTGATTTTGGCCCATAACTTGATTATGACTCAAAAGCTCATTAGCAATTGCAAACGCTGAGTTATTATTACCAACAGGACACATACTATTATTAGTGCTGCTGGGGGAGCCTCTTCTATCAATATTATTACTGCCGCCATTATTAGCATTACCATTAGAACCACCGGATCGTACGTGCCTGGAATGTCTCAGAGAATTCGTGAAAACATCTTCTTCGTCATTGCTTGAATTGCCACCGTCGTTTTGCTGACCTGAGCTTAGAAATGGGGCGCGAGGATTATTTCCCATTGATGAAGTGACTTCATCGTTTTCTAATTCTACGTCATCATTTCCTCCGTGAGAATTATGACGACGTCGACGACACCGAGTGGGAGATAATCCTTCACTGCCCTTTTCAATGTCATTGTCCGTGTCTTCTGTAACTTCTATTGGCTCATCGTCGTCGTCCTCCGAATCAACAGATTTTTTAAACAGTTTGCTGTGTTTTGATGAACTGTTCACTAACGACGAAGGAGGACTAGAACTAGACATACTGTTGTTGTCATTCTCATGGTCATGATCATCACTCTTCGAAGAAGGCGACGTGGCTCGCCCAATAACATTTTTTTCTGGGGCTAAAAGAGACGCTACATCAAATTGTCGCTTGCGGTTGTGTATTGGGTGGTGGTGAGGATTCCCTGCAGCAAGTGCATGCAAATGGCCCTGACCGGGAGAAAATTTATTCACTCCAACACCACCACCAGTAAGACCGAATAGGGTAGCAGGTAGATCTAAGGGTGAATTCGGGGAATTTCCTGCCAGGGCTACGGGATGTGGAAGATGACCTCCGGCGTGTGTCATTCCATGATGAGGATGATGCCACGCAGGGGGAGGAGATGCTGGAGGAGGACTTGGAGAGTCTTCATCGTCAACTGCAAGACCCATATGTCTTCTTACTTTACGTTGGGCCTTCCTACGACGAAAATCCCCTTTTGTGAAATCATCAACATTTGCCGGGTGAATAGCCCAGTAGTGACCTATTGAATATACAAAGGTAAATAATTTGTTATTTTATAAGCAACTAATTAGCAAACGTTGTAGAAGGATTTATTATACTGAAAATTATGTACACGAAATAAGTGTGACACCACAGATGAGCAGGTCTAAATGTTAATTTACCTTTTCCATTAGCAGATCGTCCGGCTTTGATGAAACAATCGTTAAGAGATAAGTTATGCCGGATAGAATTACGCCAGCCTGGTCCACGTGTTCGAAAGTAGGGATAGTTATCAAGAATGTATTGATAAATGTCACTGAGAACTAGTTTTTTATCCGGATGGCCTAAAATAGCCATAGCGATGAGACCAATGTAGCTGTGTTGAGGTTTAGGTTCTTCGGGAGGTCTGCATAAACCTGCAAGTCGGGGATCAATGCGACAATAAGACCCGTAAAACAATGGAGCCAGTTCTGGGCGAAGTCCTGGAGGAATTGGTGGCAAAAATGTTCCCGGAGGACATCGGAGTCTTTCTGCTGCCATGGCATATTGATACAATTGAGTTAAACGGTAGTGTTCCAGAGCACTGGCGGGTGAAAGCAGGCCCGACATGGGGACTTGTACAGAGTTTTGTTGCACTTGAACCGGAACTATAGCACCACCGGCTATGGCAATGGGTTGTGGAGCTGCACTCGGCCCAAACGGTGGTCGAACCTGGTGCTGTTCGTTTGAGCCAGCAGACATTGTCATGGGGTAAAGTGCAACTTCGACCTCTTTCAGTCTCACACTGCTTTTTCTCCGATAACTCTCCTTTTTTAGTTTTTATTTATACACAGTTTTGTTTCACTCCAGTTTAAAACAACAAACAAGCGTAAATTCGTATAGTTTCTACTTATGCTTTTCATGCGACCCTTTCTTCAATGTTTATATGCAGCATTCAATGTGATATCAATCTGTTATCGATAAAAACACTGAAAAACACGGGTAATTATTGAAACAAACTCAAAATAAACATGTTTCTTTGTGTGAGACGAATATTTGAGAACAAATGCTATACACTAAGTGTGGAGTGTTTGATTGTGAGTTTTTGTACGTATTTATTGTTGTGTGGAAAAACAAAGGGAAAATATGGATGTTTTGCGTTTGCTGCACGGTTTAGATTTCAGTTGCGTGTGTTTGTGCGGAAAGCGTTAGTTGGAAGTGAGTGAGATGATTTAGTTTCGGTTGTTACGGGTAAATTGAGTCTGAAATGTTGAATCAGAGCAAAGTAATGTAAAGTAGAGGCAGTGCGGAGTGGAGGAACGGCAAAGGAGACTCAGAGAGACAGGAGCCTGTGAGTTGGTAGCTTAAAAAGCTACCTGTGTGTGAGATAAGTGGCTGCCTAACTATATGGTTCAGTTGCTGTTGATTCTAGTCGTATTTGTAGTTTGGATAAGGTAAAGTAGTGGTGGTAGTGAGACAGTGAGAGTGCTAGAGTAAAGTATGTACATTGTCTGTGTACAGAATGTGATGATGAAACGCCCCAATGTTGTTAAAACAGCTAAGGAATATTTGTGAGCAACATCGAGGGCTGGAGTAGGATAATATTTGGGCTCAACTATTGGTGCTCTGTGTATGTACAATTTGTAAGCTGCCATGGTGGAGGGACGCCCAGCCCAGGGAACCCGACGGGCAACCAACCAACCGGTGCAAGGGGTACTCTCCGCCTAAACCACACCAGACACCAGAGCATTACTTTTATCTTAGCTCCAGATCTTTTCCTATACACAATATAACCAACAAAACTAAACCCCTGCTATTCTTACAGCTTTCTTTATCTCCCACGGATCTCCAGCGTTTCTCTGGCTCTAAATGAGAATCCTTCTTTCTTTCTGTCAGTCTGGACAAACACTTTTACACTCCTGCTTCTGGACCATCGCAAAACACAACGCGTTAATCTACTTTTCTCGACAAATCTCAATCCACTTGCTTGCCTTATTTATAGGAAGTCACAAAAGAAAAAAATAGATTTTTCCAAACCTATATAATAAAACGTCTAGATATTATAGAGCTGTAATTGTTTTTTTTTCAATTTGATGCTTGTATGTAGCTATTCAAATATATACATTCATTTATCACAAAGACTGAACACGTTAATTTTTTACTTACATGCTTGAGATGTACTCAGGATATTGTGTAACTATACTTATAATGTGTTGTGTAGCTTATTCCATTATGCTTTGTCTCAATTTATGGTATTCATTTGATATAATAATTTTATTAGTTTGTTTTAATTACCAAAATGAACAATTAATAAATACTAGGTATTGGTATTACATTGCAATTACTTTTTAAATTCAACAATAGGTACAACATGACTGAACAAACAGTGCCCTACATCTACTAGTACATCCTAATCAATGTTAATTGTGTAATAAATAATAATTTTACTTGAGAATTCACGAGAAATTCAGTTTTATTACCATTTGTATTGTTGACTATGTTGACAAACTAATAAAATTGTTATTATTATACAATTACCTAATGTAATAATTCAACTTGTTACACATATGAATGGGACATAAGACACAAAAATTGTCTGCCATAATATTTCGTTTTGTCTTTCATTTTGAAGGACAAATTACAGAAAACACAATTAAGACTTAAACTTAAATGTGTTTAAAGGGAAAGTAGTTAATACTTTAATTGATATAGTACATCCACTACGCAGACATTTTATAGGTACATAATAAGTAGTAGTAATAATTTTGTAAGAATCCAGTCTGGTAACTGCAGTATCAAGGTTCAATTAGTATAACATGTGAAACTCGCTGACATTTTTACACTAGAATACTAATAAATACTGTTTTATTTGAGCGTAAACAAATAATCTTTTAAATAAGAATGCATAGGTACTTGCACTTTCTACTTGCTTGTGCATACATGTTTTCACAGTTTAGGAAAACTATTCATTGAGAATTGCTGTGAATAAGTTAGCTAGAGTTGTAGCAGTAACACTCATTCATAAAATTTGAATGAACTTCGTTGACAACTGAGTATATTTGACACAAGTAAATATTTTGACATGCACCATTCACAGCAGATCAAAAGGATTAAATTAGAATGGACACTAACGGGTTTACATGAAAAGGTGTGTACAAGGAACGTGGATTGAATGAATGAACAAAATTCTTTGTAAGCGTGTAAATTTGGGGCGTTTATTTACCTTACAGTACCAAATACAGATATGAAAGTGACAAGAGTAAACAACACACTAGTTGTACTCTACTAATCATATACTTCAAATGCACAAGTTATTTTATAATGCAAACATATATAGACCAGCATGTCCAAGTTCGCTTTCAAACCAAGATTGAGTTGTGTGATATGCTGTTGTGTAGCCTTTAGTAGAGTAATTAAACGGACAAATGAAAGGGTTAGGAAAATTGAAATGAAAAGGAGAGCACATGCACATGGTGAAAGAAAAATGATTGTGTTTGTATAGAACACATCTATGAGTATACAAAATTGTTATTAATGTAAATAGCCATATTATAACCATACTATCCTAAGTGAGTAACTATAATATAATAACTGCTTACTAGAAATTATAAAGCGTTACTGCTCTTAAGTACCATATTGAGATTCTGTATGGAAGTGTTTGTTGTTGCTATTTCCTCATTTTAAAATCAGAATAAAACTTGGGAATCAAGAGCGAATAAAAATTTGAGACATGGAAAATATTTGGTATCATACACACTCTTAATATAGTAGGTACTGGACATGGCATACATTCCCTGACTGGAAATTAAATTACAGCAATGTAGGGTTTTTTCAGTATATTATTATGATCAGTATTAATAGTGTTGTCGTTTACACGGTCATAAACACCTAGTCTCATTTGCGCTAGTCGTCGTATTTGTAATTTGTAATGCTTTACGGCATAATAAATGATGGCAAATCCAATGATTGTAAGTGTAATAACCGCTAACCATGTCCAGACCCGGAATTTACTTTCGTCGCTGAATTCATATCCCCCTTTTCCATTGCATCTATCAGTGGAGCAAGCGATAGTTTTTATTCGTACATTTTCAACCACCGGTTTTTTAGAATCCTTTTTCACGACGCAGTCTCTTCTATGTAACACATTGTTGATGTATGTGGTGGTACACACACCCCCTGTACAAAATGGGTTTACTAGTACACAGTAGCATGATTGGTATAGTATATACTAATTAATATAAGTTATGATAGCCTTGACACAAGATTAACCTTAGATCTATGATCAGAATGAATTTGATAAAAATATTGATTACCTAGTTCATAGCAGTTGGATAGATATACAAAATGGGGATAAATGCATAAATCGTCCAGTTTGGAATCATTTTTTATTTTACAGGAATAACAAAGTAAGGAGATTGTTCCGGGCAAACACAACAGAAAGACCATTTCTACATACTCCAGTTTCATTTGAATATCTAAATAGTAACACATAATAATAATATATCAATACGTACCCATTAATTTGCTGCAAAAATGAGGAAAAGATAAAAATACATACTACGTGTATAGTATAGTATTTATTGATAATTTCCTTACGGTTAAGGTTTTCAATGTTAAGGTGTAATGTTACTCTTCAGAGTGATATCCTTTTTAACTTTTTCTTACCCTACTTTACTATCTTCTGTAAAATAATTTACGGTCTATGTGGTCTGTTACTCGATTTGATACTGTCGGTGCGTGATATTACGATTGACGAAGAGTTCCAATACGACTGAAGGTATTTACATTAAATCAATCCTTACTGTTCTTTTTCTAAGTTTGAATTGAGAAATAGTTCATTGCATATTTTTAAGGCGAAACTGTAGGTACTTACCAATAAAACAAGTTCGAAGTAATAATTTGGATGTGTCATTGCATTGGTATGCGGTGACACATCTCAATGTTATATGAGGAAATGTGCAGACTGACAGGAATGAAGTTTTATTAGTTTAATATTTTTACATTCTGCAGGCTTTCGTACTTCCGGGAGTATAAATGTAAAGGTTTCATAGAAATGCTATCAGTCGATTAGCCCAGTTAGGACTAGTTAAATTTAATGGACTGTTGTATCGTAAAATTGTATTAGTTTGTAAATAAAGCTATTAGGTATGTTTAAACTGAATAAATATTGAAGAAGCTTTGAACAGTGAAACAAAGCTTTTCTTGTTCCGTATGTTTAATTAATTACTGCATACAGACCACCTTATAATTGCAAATCAAAAATGAGTTAAGTTATTCATTGTTGTGTTTAGCCTATATACATAGTAGTTAAAATGTAGATTGTGGATATAACGAAAGGGTTAGGAGAATTGAAAAGGGAAGGAGAGCACAATATGCTGAAACAAAAATGGTTACGTTTGTATAGAACACATTTGTGCAAATACTAAATTGTTATTGATGTAAGTATTCATAATAATCATACACAATATTATATTCTTCCTATCCAAGCGGTATGTATATATATATTTGCCGTTGTATCCCAGGAATTAAATTGAGTATTTGTTGTTGCTATTTCTTCATTTAGTGAGAAATGCGAGCTACCACTGCATTTGTAAAGGAAGAGTGAACAGCTTGCAGTTTGAGACACATAAAGATAAAATGCTTTGGAGCAGTAAATACATATTCTTAATAGGCAACCCCTTTTATTTACGTACACTACATGACAATGCCATAATGGGTTGTGTTCTGTATATTGTCAGTGTGAAAGGTGTTGCCCTTTGTGCACATAAGTGCACTGAATCAGTAAACTATATATTCATCTCACAATCATCAGAACAAATGCTGAAGGAAAATACTAGCATAGTATTTCGGAACAGTTTAATAAATATACGCACAGAGGCAATTCAATATTCCAGCTATTTATTTAAGCAATCCAAATTCACTTTCAAAAAGAGCACCTTTGATTTACCAACATTACTTTTACAACACTGCACCCTTTCCATACAATGCATCACATAATATCTATATATTCACACATATAATCTGGCTCAAAAACTAAGTAGGTACTAAATAGGCCTAGAAATCAGAGAGCAGTGTATATGTAGCCTTTCATCTTCTGTGTTGTCAAAATACGTCAGAGCACTGAATGATTGGGTATATAAACTAGTAATAATATGTGTGTGTTGTGTGTTGCTACATGTAAGCGGAGTTTTACAGCTTTTAGTAAGCAAACAATTTGTGGAGCGATTAAACGCTAATACCCGATTCTCATGGTGTGTTTAGTTTAGATACAGTAGACGATAATAGCTATATGTAGTGAACATACCGCGCTCTGTTTTGACAACAAAAGTGTCCGAGAACAAAAGGAGTGAGAGACCTCCTGCTTTCAACGTTGATGACGAGGATATTTACGATATTAGAACCCGAGAGTTGATTTACACAAGGCTAAAGGTCTCACTCAATGAATCTTATACATATACAGTGCAGTCAGTGCACTATGTACACATTGAAATCTACTACTACCACATTGTGTACACATTATGTTATGTCGTTATGTGAAATGAATGTGACCCCTAATTCTTGTCCCAACACTCGATATGAGTAAACACACTAATACAATCTCAAGTGTTTCCTTACTCATAATATTTTGGTATGTGAAACTCAAACTCCAGAAAATATTTACCCTTAAGTAATTCAGTCCCATTTTTATGACATAATATATCTACCAAAAACTTGCAGATATTATGATAAAAAATTCCATGCAAGATAAACATGAAAACAGGTTAAATGTGTTGACGATAGTTTGCCACAATTAACACATCATAGTATGTATTATTATTCGTACATCATATCGTATCATGGTTATAATGTATGGAGGAAGTGCGGCATTACTAATATGTAGGTACATTCATCCTATAATAGGTAATGTAATTTCAATAAATGACAAGTGACAGTTTATAAACTGTTGTGTTGTAGATTAAAAATACATTTTCATACATGGCACGACAAAACAATTAGCACCTTCAAGAAACAAAATACAAATGAAGGTGAGTGTAGCAGGGAGGAAGGTATATTTTATCTCCTTTTTTGTCTTCATCATCACGAAGCGCTAATTTTGGTAAAAGATTTCGTTATTATATGTAATACAATAAAATCAAAATGAAATCATCTATTAGAACGATAAAACTTCTCTAACAATCCATCGTTGACGCTACGCTAAGGTATACCTACACATATCGTACATTTCTATTGTTAAAGGGATTTATATAACTAGATCTATCCTAATGTCCGATCGACCAACTACAAATAGAAACTATCTTTGTTCATGGAGATTAAGGGTTTATTTATGGTAAGACCAAAATACTAAAATAAGCTCAAAAAGCATTTGTTTACATTGACAATAAATGGTAACCACTTTTTAACATTATTAGTATATCAAAAGGTTCAAGTCTATGCCACAATAATAATGATGATGGTAGCATGCGGAGCCCAATGTTACACAAAGCATCAATAAAATGTCTTTCACACGTCTCATTCTCTCATTCAAAGGCGTGTCGTGTGTCTCTGAGCTGAATACACATCGTACCCAACTCTAGCTTTACTTCCAGTTCACCAAGTATATCCTTTACACCAAAAAGCCTTTGAACGATTAATATTTACAGTATTTGTGCATGACCCTTGTCTAAATGACCTAATTTTTCTTCCTTTTTTAGAAAACCTCTTCACTTTTTTCCTAAAAAAGGAAATGTGTGTGTCAACAATTTTGGATTTAGATAAAAATACAAAAAGAAGGTGTGACGGGCATCAGGCTGCTTTTTCACACTTTAACCTCCCAACAATTCATGTACTATTCATCTAATCATAAACCTTAATCGTTTTTCTAAAGCCTAAAATTAGTGCATCTCTAAAAGAATATTTCACTTTGATATAATAAGTATAGAATCTCAACACATAACGTCTATTTTTAAATCTAAAGGTAAGTATTGTAGTTTCTACAGGAGAGGGTCAAGAAAATATTTTTACACTGTTAACACAGCAGCTGCTACAAATCTTTTGTGTATGTTGAGTCTTTAACTGTTTACATCTAGTATCTTGGCAATCACATATGTAAAATATTCCTCGAACGAACACAATTGCCAAGATAAATAGTGGATTCTCTTAGAGATAACAATCTGTGCATGGACTGCGTATGAAGAAATTGGAGCTGATTTGAATAGCCGGAGTGGAGACTATTATGTGGATATTGTATTAATAAGTGAATCATAATGACATGTGATGTGAGTTAAAGGAGATGAAGATGAGTGATGAGATAGTGTCATGTATAGTCAACATTCAGCATAACAATGAGCTGTGGGAATGATTGTTAATAACATTACAAAGCAAAGAGCATCTTTTCTGCTTACTGTGGTAAAAGTCTTTTCAACTAACACACACAAGTCCCTGTATGTCTATTATACCTGTACATAACCTCTGTTTATATTATTACCTTGTATATTGTATATAAGTCCTCCTTCCTGTAGATTATCCATAACCATTAACACATGCATGGAGTGTACAAGTGATGCTGTAATGGTATAAGTTATTCATGGGTACTTGAAGTTGAGATTTTCATCCCCTTGTAATTCTTTCTTTTGTGTACCTTAAGTAGTCTTCTGGTGTACAGTTGCAGTGTTGTGTTGATGGGAGTTGACAGGCCAGGACACCTGAGGAGGGTGTCATGTCAACTTTTCTCTCTTCTCTGTGTACACACAAAGGAAAGCATACTTGTGCAACTATACAGGAAGGATAGAAATTAGTCTTGTAATGTAATGTGTTTCTCAACAGTTTATTCTATACCAAGATTAGTATTATGCACTTTATAATAAGAAACTTTACATTCCATATGTACAGATATTTATACTTATTACATAGACATGTACCAACATTATTATTACTACTACTATTTATTTATTTGTATTAGAATAAATAAAGAAAGCCCAGAGATTTTTGTAACGTGGGAGTGGGAGTATTAGCTGTGGTAGCGAAGAAATAGTAGTATGTTGTAGTATAATGTTATTGTGTGTGTATAATACACACGAATAAGTTTTGACAAGCTAAGCCAATCAACAATACAGAAACACCATAGAAGAAAATAAAGCAAGCCAAGCTAAGCCTTACCAGCCCGTCAGCTTAATAAGGTAGATACTTCACACTTGTCCGGGCTCTTGAGAGTTCTTCATTTTCATACTACTTAGTCTCTTGTTATGTATGAACAGATAGAAAAGTAACTCTGTGGGATTAGTGGAGCTAATACAAACCTCATCTTTTGTTCTGCAACACCATAATCCACTTTTAAAGAGAAAATGGTCCATTAAAGTCATTTGAAACACTAATACAACCATTCAATGAATTTACTCGGAATTATTATGCTCAAGCTACACATAAACCTAATGCGGATGCAAATAACGTGGTGTAGGGTAACCCCAGAAGAGTACATTACTTAATATTTACCTATACAGACCTAATACATTAACATTTTCGTATATTACTAGTATAAGGACATGGCAAGTAATATGTATTTGCGTAAAACTATTAGTGTATTACTATTACAAATAAATTTTAATATTTCTGACATTATTTTACAGGAACGGTGAGAATAGTGGCATGTTGAAAAGTAAAAGTGTGTTTGATGTGACAGTTATAGGAGCAGTGTATTATACAGCACTATGGATTTGTGAGATAATCCTATTGATCTTGTTGAAAATATTTACATACATTAGGATTTAAAATTGAAAACTTGAAACTGCGTGTAAAGGTTGAGTTGAGACATCCTTTCATTAGTCAACTCCCACAGGAAATAAGGAAAGTCTGCTCTGCCCAACAAAAGTCTGCTGTAAAAGGACAGAATGGAAAATAAGCCAATTTATGTATACGAGTCTCAAGTTCGTACACCAAATCCTGTTCAGAAGAGGAAGGGCTTAAAAGTTTAGCTTATTTGCTGCATTAGGCGATGTGATGTGATCCTGATTCTTCAGTTGAATATCATCATTCAATAAACTGTTTGCATAGTCCAATACTGGTACTTAGTATTGGTACATCGCACATCAAGGCATTCTGTGCGAGGTGGTTTTTAGAATAAAATTCAACACACATTTTTGTATATAACTTAACACCATCATTTTGTACACTGTGAACTTAGTTTGTTAGTTTTATAACACATTTCGTTTATTAAATACCTAGTAAAGCATTAGATGCATATTGTGTTATTATACGTATTAGGTATACCTATATAATCCGGGTATAAACGGGAGAATAATATGCAGAGAAAATGATGAGGGTGAATTTGTCGAATGTGTGTTTGATGCCCTTCAATGTAATGTGGGCTCATATGGATGCAAATCTAATAATATCATACGTTGTCTCGTATAACTTAAGGTTGGTTGTCTCTACAATTTAGGTCGCACGGGACACAAAGTGGTGTATTTATTATAAAACTACCCTTCATGAATGACGGTGGGTGCGTGAATGACAAGTTGTCATGTTAAACACGACCGTATTTGTAAATGCGTAGAGAATTTGTTGCAAATAGGAAAATCGTTCTGTCACAATTCGTTTGAAGCGTACCCCACCAACAATGAAAAGATAAAATTAGCCACTACGTGGATAATTCTTCTTTTAACATCTCATCACTCCCACTACATCTGTGACTCGCTCAACATTCTTATAATCGTTCTGATCGTGTTTTAGTTTTATCCTTCACTAACAAAAGGTATATGACTAATAATGAGTTTAAAAAATGGAACTACACTTCAAATTACAAAATTGTGTATAAAATTGCTAGCTACTGTAATTTTCTTATTAGCCAGTAAATCTGATCCGAAATATCTTCATTGTTCATTCTTTCTGTTATTAGGGTGCTAACTGGCTACTGATAGGAAATAGTTAGCTTCACGTTCCCGATGGGTACCCTAGAGCCTTCCATTTCTGAATGATACCATGTAAGTGAAACTCTAGTGTATAAGAGAGAAATTACAATGACCTCACGGACCATTGTTTAATGCAGCATCAAACTGTGTTCTTATCTATTGGTAATACTATAGGTAAGTAGTTTGTTGTAACTAATTAGAAATCAAGATGAATCTATAAATAGGTACTGTATTTTAAAGTTCATTGATGCTATAATATAAATCTTATAAATGTATGCCTAAAATATGTAAATTTACATTAGTTTTGTAGCTTTTTATTAATTTGATCATGCAGTAACCAGTATTTAAATAGGTACTTGCAATGAAGGTAGTTTGAGCAATTAAATACTAACTGGCAGAATGTACCTTCAATCTTCTGTTATTTATGCTAAAAACTTTTACACACAACTACGACACAACCACATCGTAGCCAAATGAGAACAATGAATGTGTGTAATTGAGTCCAGTGTTAGCGTAGCATGTATAAAGTATAAACGTTTGAATGAAAAGAGTCCAATTGAAAACACAATCAGAATACAATCACCGGTTAAGTCAATCGAGTGTATGCATTTAATTATTTCCGTTTTATTCGTCATGGTTCTTCATTATTTCTCTATTCAAACTGTCAAATCTCTTTTCTGAATGTAGAACGAGCATCGAGGATGAATGAGTTCCATCCACTCGCCTTAATATGCCAGGAGTTAGTTTATTCCTAGTTATAGTATTAACATTTATGTTTAAATACATGATCTAGTTTGTGATTCTTAGTCAACATAAGCTTTCAATTATACGCACACAGAGCACATAAAAGCATCAGATGAGTTTTATACGTTGTGCATTCAATTCGATGCAGTCAATCGCGTGTTCCGGAAAGATACGCTATGCTTTTCTATATACGGACATGTAATAGTATCATCGCTAATTTTATTTCCTAGTATACATACAACTATTATACTATTATCCTTTTTCCAACTTTATTCATTAGAAACTTTTCCCAGAGGTTCTATCTATGAGTTTACTCAAGTAAAAGAAATAAATGATTTACTTTGTCTCGATAATGTTACAGTTCAACGAAAATGCTGAGGTATACGAAGCATGTCAGGACATTATCATAATAGAAAATGCAATTTTATTACGTTATTTATTGAGTTTCTGTATATGCAGCAAAGTCTCAAGAGAATTACCTATGCAATAATATTCCTTGTATGATTCCCTAAATAAATTCGCATAAGGAGAAATGATAAATTCATGCTAAAGATGTCTTGTTCGTGGTCTACCTATCCTATAAGCTAAAATACATAAATTATAATACAATTGCTCCTTTACTATTATTATAATATTAATATTAATAGTATAGACAAACGGGACAAGATATCAATAGCAGCATGCACTGCAAGGAAAGTATGTCATATAAAATCAAATCAAATTCACTCAAGGATTGAAAATCATATAACTAGTGTATGAATTTGTGTATGAAGAAATTGTTCTATTATTCTGCTCGTATCTGTAAAAGCAAGTGCTTCCTTCAAACCACAAAGGAATACTGACAAAAATACGTCTGCGATCAACTGTGCCTAAGATTACATTGACATTTTAACCGAGATTGAATTTCTTGCTAAGAGAAAGGAAATTCCAGAAAATTTGACTAAAATATAATACGACAACGTGTATAAGTAGCTAGTAAGTACTTACCTATACTGTAAACGCGAGAAGCGTAGAAAAAGATCATGTAGGGCTTCAGAACATTTGTACTAAAATATTAGGAGATAGAGAAAATCATAGGATAAAGTTTGGAGAGATTATTTTGCAATAGAAAAACTAATATTTAGAACTCAATTAAATTTGTGCCCAGCAAAGAGATGAGATGAAAAGCAAAGACTTCTCTAATCCTACCATCAACTTCATATTAAACACACACATAATAATATCTCAACTCAACTCACCCGTTTGTATTACATCAAGAAGACCATGATTGTAGTAGGTATATCGTAGTATCATAATACACATGTTATAACATTCTAGAAGAATAGTATTATTTTATCTAGCATCTCTGGTTAAGTACAAGGAAGAAACCCTGAACACATTGACATACACGTGTGTGTACATTTGCTCATATACCGACACCATACCATTACACTACAGATATACACACAATATGCATCTAGGTATAATGTTTATATGAAAGAAGAAGAGTGTGGAGTGCTCGTATGTGTGTTATGTTGGTGGTTGTAAAGTTTGATAAAGTATTATGTACACGAACACAAGTACAAGTACACGATTGTAGTTGGGTGTGTGCATGAGCAACGTTATGATTAATTTGTGGCCGTAAGCGGATTTAGCAACCATTGAAGCCAAAGCCTTTGGGAAATACTCCGAGGGTTTCCTTTTCCTTTGCTTTCTATTGAGTCTTAACATATTTTCGTTGTGGAAGTTTCCCATTTATACAATCATGCTCTAACATCTAATGTGTCCAATGTGTATGTGTGTGTCTGTGTGTGCAACAGCGATCTCACAACAAAATAACATGCAACTGCGTATTGTGTACTTTTATATCTCATATCAGTCTCTCCATCCTTCTTTCCCCATGTTTTGCGCTACTTTCTCGTTTCAGTGATTATTGCCACAGAATAGAATGATGAGAATGCGACGTCAACAGGCACACAGATACACTCGGTTTGGTTTCCTTTGGATAGTTCCTACTAAATAAGTAACATTATACTTACTGTATACTATACCTTCAACTATTAGATGTCTCACTATCAAAATATTACAATTCTTATACCTACACATACAACTTTGCTTGTACAACACAGTGACGTATAAGGATTGTGATATAAACATGCAATGCTTGTACCTAAAATATTTTGTGATGGATATAGTTTGTGACATTATTAGTAATGTTGGTATATGTGTAACTGTGTAAGTATGATTGTAGTATTTTGGTTCATACAGATATCATTACATGTCAATTATGTGTGTTCTTTGTGTGGGGAAGCATTTCATGTGAGAGTCGCGAGATGAAATCAGTTGGAAATAGTTTTGCAAAATCTTTTGACGTATTTACTAAGTATCTTCCTGTTGTGTTGTGCAGACGCATCCGTATGTTGCTTTGGAATTATGTTTCATATTGTTGCTCTCACAGTTGCGTAGCTTGTAGTTGCTATTATTCTGGGGAGTAAAGAGGCAGAGTCTAAAAGAGGCAGAGAGTCGGAGTTGCTTTGGTTTGGTTGACTCGATTTGGACAAGGGAGGAAGACAGGAAAAAGGAAACCTTGGTCCGACTTAATCTGCTTGTCCTTTTTTGATTGAGTGTCAAAATTCTGTTGTATAAGTATGTAGTATGTATTTACAAAAGGAAGGGTACCCTGTGTACTCTCGTAGATGGCAAATACATTTATTCTTGTTTTTTGCTCTTTTTATGTATTTTAAAGCAGTCGTTGTCAGAAGAAGAAAAGGGAGGACATAAATATGTATTGATTTAAGCATAGAGTCGTGGAATTGAAAAGAAAGGTTTGAAAGAGTAAAGAGAAATGATTGAATATCAAGTTTTAAATGTAGAGAGCGTATGTAAAATCAACTTTTGATGTTTCAGCATTCAGAGGAAAGCTTTGATTGAATTACATAGATTTGACAGAGTGGGACAGACTAGAAGGCTCAGCAACCTGGGATTCTCCTGTTGAGGGACTTGACGACATTGCTGTGAGTGCCTTGTAAAGCCTCTCCATGTATTTTCTTGGTTTATCTACGTGACTTAAATAAGAGCCGATTCAGATTTAGAAAGATGGAAGCAAGCAAGCAACTGAAAGACTATTCATTTGATTTACAAACTGAAACGACTCACTCTCTGTCTCTACAGTTTCACACTTACGAGAGTTGAATTCTAAGTTTATTTTGCTGCAGTAAAATAGGCAAGTGTTAAAATGATAATTACACCTAATGAAATGATCCTTTTGACTTAAAACTAGGTACCTATACAGCTATTAATTTTGCCATACTGAAACATTGTATATTAATAGGAGGTATACAGTAGTATGCATGATGTATTTGTAGGTTTGTATTATAAATATATTTACAGAATTTACACACTTTTTACAATTCTTATGAACCCACACAGTTTGAGGTTCTTAGTAGAATCTTCTTGCTACTTAAGTCAATTAGATAATTCGTTTCAATATGTATAAAAGCTTTACAGATAAAATAACAATGCAAATTGCAACATAATTTTGTCGTTGTATAAGCGTAAAAATATCCTGTAGCCAGAATGAAACTCCTTAAAAATGTGTGCGTATTTGCATGACTATTCAGTGATGATTAGAATTGCTAGTAAATTCATTTATCGGTATTGTATATTTTATAGTAGTCTGTATCTGATCTGTATAGAAAGTATTGAATTTTGTGTGTGTTCAAGTTGAGTGAAAAGACTTGAAATGAATAAGTGAATAGAGTTTCATTGTAGGAAGGAGTGCATTGGGGATAGTCGAGTTTTGTTCGTAACATCAACTTAAAAAGAGGTCAAGTGAAAGTAATAAGATTGCAATTGGAATCAAACACAGAGATCTAAGGAAAGTAAAGAAAAGAGTGCAGTGTAAGAGGAAGACAACGAAATCAAGTTTGTAAAATGGTAGGAGCTCGTAGCCAACCAAACAGAGTGAAAGCGATCGTGCTACCTTATTTGTAAACTAGGAGGACGTGAGCGGAGAGCTGAGAGTCCACCGTCTACGATGTAAACTTAAAGAAAACCGAAAAAGAAACCTCGTGTATTGAACAACAGTCCAGAAACAGAAACAACAGTCATGTACATAAAAGTCCAAACTAGAAATACCAAACGAATCGTCTCTGCGGATTCACTCCCAATAATGTACTACCATGATATACCTATACACAATTTACACTATAATATTAGGAGTAGATCTTTACATACTTCACTCGCCCACACACTGAAGTACAAATAGATATATAGCAACAAGACACAGATCCGATGTCGTAAATACTTTTTATATCATGTTTCTGTGTAAATACACTAAAGATTTAGTGTGCACTAAAAGCCCTTCCCTCATGTACGGTGTCAGTAACTTAGTTCATGTCATAACATACTGACAAACAAATACAGATACACTTCGTGTACACCTCGAAAAGCTCTTAAATACAAAAACTATTGGAATAATAATTCTGTAAAAGGATTGCAAAGACGATTTTGTGATTCTGATGAAGAGGATGAGTAATTCTAAGCGAAAAGTAATTATTTCTTGGCAGGATGACTTAGGATTTAAGACGGAGAGGAAATATGGTGTATGTAAGGATCTGGTCGGAAGGGTTTTAGTGGAAATTGTTGGTGAAGTATATTTTCGTTTATACAAAGAGACAGATAGTTGAGGAGTGTATTATTTGACTTGGTTTGGTTTAACTTTAACTTGTCTCCCGATCTGGCGTGGTATGGTGGATAGCATTCAACATGGAATACAAGTTCTCTCATCACATTTCATGAAAGGACCAAATCACGTTGGCAAGCATCACCAAATTCTTAAGAAATCCAGGAGGAAAAGTACATCCGTGTATTAGTGCAAGACTACAGATACTACAAGACCAAAGCACAAGCCCAAAGAAAACTTTTGTCGTCTCTGGAGATCCGCCATGAAACTCTTTCTACTTGTAAACAACCATCCCAGGATATATTTCTTTTCGCTCGTCGCATTTCACGCAACGCAATTTCTCTCACTCCCATTCATTTTCTTCTTTTCCCATTCTTTTCCCTTCCCATCATCATCTCACCCGCACTCCCAGGAATCCTTACATATTGTGTTCTATAATGCTTTCCCAACCATCATCATTATAATTCGCCTAGTCTATACGCTAACAGTTAGCTATCCATAGCTTTGTAAAAGCTAAACCATTGTTATACACAACAGCCACAAAATTCTATGCATGATACAAACCAACCCGCACCCTTATATAAATAGTAATATTATTTTTTGATAAATCTACAAGTAAGCTTTGCAACATACTTCGACTTAACAGAATAGAAATCCCTAATTAGTTATGTGTACGGTTTGCAATTTTTCATTTGCAGTCTTCTTGAACTAAATGCAAATAAAATGACAATTAATAAATTCCACTAATGTATCAAGATGTAGATAAAATTATGTCGGTAATTTTTTCTTTTTGTGAATGAGATACTCGTGAAAAAACGTACCTAACTAATAATGCCTACCTCAATCAAAGTATGTACCAAAATATATTTTTATAAATATTTAGTACATCCTGTAAAAATGTTTTTGCTCCATTAATTATTAAATTGAATATTAACGCATAGGTATGTTATTATATGGGTAAGTTTTGGGAAGTCAAGTAAAAGTGCTATTAACTCAAACTTTATGCAATGCCGGTAATTACTACCATTACCTGAATGTGAGTTATTAGTGATTACATGAAGAAAGATCAAATGTTCCAATCAGTCAGATTAAAGGTTTTATGCAGGTTTCAAATGAATGGAGTATAATGCAGTTTTGCAGTGCTACAAAAGGTGTGTAGTACATTACGTAACTGAATTGTTAAGTACATAATTTCAAAAATGAGCAAAAATCGTGCTGAGCATTAAGCAGTTCACTCTTGCCTTTAGAGCGTCCATGATCACCGAGAAAAAATTAGAAGCATGCTTAGAGTCCTCTACAGTTGAAAAACAGATTTTGTTGTACATATCCTTCGCTAACGTGAAAACAGTCACAACTAGTTTGGCTTTCGGGGGAAGGTGGCATATCTTGTGTGATAGTAAAGGATCTTCCTGCTTTTTGTGCTGGCATGCAGTACGTATCTAGTATTTAGTATCTACTAAATTTTTTTTCTAATAATGTATGCCATAAGAATTGTGGAATAAGTTAACTTTGTGATTTGAATCGTATCACTGTATTTTATTGTAATAGTTTAATTTTCAATGTACAAATCGTATACAACACTGCCTTAATCTCTAATTGTAACAATTGCATGGTATGGCAATGGGGAGTTCGAAAACCCTGGAGTTATATCCGTAGTTGGAACAGGTTCTGATTTATCCATTTCGAAGATGTATTTCTGATGCATGCCGACAAAAAATATGAACATTGTAACTCGAGCAAGCTGTTCACCCACGCAGTTACGCTTACCTGTATACACAATACATCAGGTCGTTATAAATTAATGAATAAGAACGCCTTGATATGGTTTGACTATATATAAAGAATTACACCGCATTAATTAATTCAATCTCATTTAAAGCATACCTGCAGAGAAAACTATTAGTTTGTCTGCGTTGGTGACCTTTCCATTGCTGTCCAAGAATCTGTCGGGGTTGAATTTAAAAGGATCTTCCCATACTGTTTCGTCGAAATTAGCACTGTAGAAGTTCATTATTACGTTTGTATCCTGCATAAAGATAAAAATACATACATGTAGTACAAATATGAATTGTTATTTATATGAAATGATCGAATAGTTCTTTGCATTTTACTTTTGGAATTTTATGCTTGCCGTAAGTGCCATCCTGGTGCATTTTCCGTCCTACTATCGAAACCACATTACATGACCGAAGAACTTCCAACATAGTAGCTTCAGTATAAGGTAATCTAAACATAATATACAGCAAAACTCAAATAACTTGCTTATTTTTAATATATTTATACACCCAAACTGGCTAATTATTTCTCAAACACCAACTGTTCTTTGTCTTCCATATTTGGAAGCCTCTCTCTTCCGAGTACGTCATCAATTTCGTTACGAACTTTCTTGTGAATGTCAGGATTCAGTATCATGAATAACACTCCGAAATTGAGGGCATTTGCCGAAGTTTCTGAGCCTCCAATGAAGAAATCATACAAAACCGTGATTAAGCATTCCTCTATGTAAATAATACAAAATACGTGCAATAATATTGCTTAATTATTATTCTTGAATGATTTCTGTTGAAGCATATTCTGTTCATATTTGTTGCATGACATGTACAAACCTGTGAATTTAGTTGCGGGGTCATCTTTACACTCATCTATTTTCTTCAGAAATATTTCAATGAAATTCTGTGGGTCACTTTTGTACGTTCCAATTTTTTTGTATTCATTCACAAATCCCTGCAAGAGCACAAATGTTAGGCTATATAAATAATGTACGCATATCATAGATGTAGGGATAGATCATGTTGTATTAGGAGTACATAAAATTGGGCCGAATACCATCAGAAACTCTTGCACTTCAGTGTTAATCTTTTGCTGTTTATCAAATCCAACCAATTTTGGTGCTATTTTGGCTAAGAAAGGATATGCACCTATTAAACCAGCTCCAATAGATCCCGATTTCATGAAGTCGTCGATAAATTTGACCAATTTTAGTAAATTTTCATTGTCATGAGAAAAACGGTAGCCAGTTGTCATTGACCATGCAGCATTGAGAACAGAGGGATTGAAAATTTCCTTCATTAAAATTTTTCCATTATTTTGCCTTGCCAGTTTGCTGAATTTGTCACTAAATTCTTCAAATTCTTCCTTCATAAGTGACTCCATACTGGATTTCACTCCAAATCCAAATTCTTTTAAACAGCGGACTGTAAATCGTCTCGTTTCCTTCCAGTTTTCAACATTGCTACTTATTAAACCTTAATCATAATATATTATATTCAGTGATAACCCAAATAATACAATTACTTGTGTTTTTACTATACTTGTATAATTTATCATGATAAAATCAATATTTGAGTACTATATAGTACTAGTATTAAATTTACTATACCAATGGGTTTATTATAAGATCGATCTAACTGCCACCATTCATCCATCCTTGCTAACCAATCCTCCGATTTCGTAACTTCTTTCAAAGCTTTATATCCATTGACAGCAACTGTAAAATCGGTGTAAAGTCGGTTTACATTACAATTAGTAGGACTATTAGAAGATTAGAACAAAAGTAAATCTGTAATCTTTGTTTGTGAATACTATGTAAAACATGAATAGATTAGCGATAGTGCTCATTTTTCTTCATTTTTTCTTCATTTTTTTCAAGCACTAACAAAAATGTTTTTTTTAAACACTGAAGTAATACCTGCGTTGACAACCCCTAATTTGATAAAGAAAACATCTCCATAGACTTTGGAAAGAGCAGTTAGCGATAAATGAGGATGTTTTGAATCAATCATCGCAACTTGAAACAAACTGCCGATGAGAGGAAAACGAAACGGTCCTGCAAATTGTGACATTCATAAATTGAATTAATTGCATAGGATGAATTTGTAAAACCTACAGTATTATTTTAATGCAATATTCCATTATGATTTAATTTTAACCTGGGGGTAACATGATACACCAATCGTATAGTTTTTGCAAACTCCAGTATGAAATGCAAAAAACTACAATGTAACTAACCAATTCAAGAAAATCCATCATCATTCTTCAAATACTGCGAATACTAATACAATAAAATGCAATTCACAAATGTTTTTGTCCCACTCCCAACTATAATCTAAAATTAAACTGAGTCCAAAGGGAAAAACCGTTTTTCGGGAGAGCTATAACTGTAAAGATATTCTTGGGACAAGTAGATATGTGAACTGTTAAAACAAAATAATGTACAGAATATAAACATGCAATCCTGGATCAATCCAACTAAACAACTAATAATTGCAGTCTTAAATCGATTCATATATAAATTACATTAGGAACAGATAAGCATGTATAACTCTTTACAGTCATTACATACAGCATTGGTCTTTGTGCAATGAGAGTGAACACATACTGTGTGCATTTGTGCTCAACCACGTTTTATACTCACGTGAATATGTACTATGAAATGGTCATAAAACTTTTATGCACAAACAAGTGTCCCGTATTCGCATGACACAGAAAACAAAGCCACACCAGCCATTATGCATTTAATTGAGTGAAATGAATATAAAAAATAGCACGCCAACAACATGAACACAGCCTAAATTCATAAAACTAACAATAAGACTGAAGCTGAACTATCCTTAGTTTTTTTGTGGCTACATTTTGGCTTCTTATTTAAGTGCATCTGAATTCTAACCTTCACAATACTGTTTAGATTGTGCATATTGAATGCATATAATATTTGTTTTTGCACTGTAAAGTTGCATGCAAACACGTGCACGGGAAGCCTTTCAACATTTAGCAAACTCCAACTATGTACATTGATTACTTTATTGCGTTTGCATTATGCAGTATTTAACAAGTGTGCATGCAGTCAGTAAAGTATAGAGGCCAAAGTCGGTTATCTCTAATGAAGTTACTGAGGCCAGAGTTTTTGCAGTTCTGATGGTCATTGCAAACATGATTAGAACGAAATAAATTATGCCCCTATAGATGAAAACATCAACACTCCTTGCATCCTTTGCGTTTGCTATCTATGCATGTGTTGAAAAAATTGATATTCGTAATTCGTTAACATAGGGTTGACTTTTATATACAAGTTGTTTACACATTTTCGTAATATACTTCAATTCTCCCCCCTATAATCTTAACAGTCTAAAGTCTAATAATATAAGGACGACTGACATGTACCATTATGTCCATACTTAGAACAAAAAAATAATTTTTTTTCAGAATGTATGCATGATGCTACAAGGACAAGGTGAATAGCTTCCACGTGCGTGTATTTTTGCAGGAAACTGCAATCAAAATTGATTATTATGCAAGTTACAAGGTGTGACAAAATGTTTCTGTGTAAACCATTTTCCATCCCAGTCAATTCACATGTAGCGTTTAAGTAGGAACTTAATGAAAATAAAAATAGTAAA